>JAPMOR010058199.1:0-31558 GCA_026543865.1 Argiope aurantia | reverse complement strand
TTAAAAAAATTCGAACACAAGATTTTGCAAATCTCCAAATTTCAGATTTTGCTGAGTTAAAAAAAAAATACATCCTTGGAATTATGCTTGCCACCAACATGATAACATAAAAAATGATTTGAGTAAAACCGATGAAATTTGGCAGGTAGTCTTTATATGAAACGTGTAAATTTCTTTCAAATTTTGATCAAAATCCATTCAGTGGAAATCCATCTGTCCGGCTGTCTGAATGTAAATTAACACGATACATACAAAACGAAGACAGCTAGATGAATAAAATTAGGTACAGAGATTTAAAATGTAATTTGTAGATACCTGTTAGATTTGGAAGCAAATCCATATAGGTGCTGACAATTTATTAGTCTTCATTTTCTGACACATGCAAATGTGTTAACCCGAAATCGCAATGACTTATTTAAATTGGTATGTGATGTCATCGCTATAATTATACTCTGTGTCAAATTTTGTTTTCTTCTTTTGGTGGGTAAGTTTTCTTGTTGAAGTAGGCATTTTATTTTATTATTTGTTTTTACATTTTTTGAAACATAAAATTTACGATTATACACGTGACTTGAAGGAACATTTTTAACGCTTAGGAAACTGAAAAATATAGTTAATGATTTATTTTAATTCTTAAAATGTAATTCGAAAGTTTTTACTGTTATATAGCTTTTATAATAATTATTTTCTAACAAGAAAGTGACAACAATGCATTTTTAAGGATGGCGAGATTCATACGAGTGAAAAGGGTTAAATGAGTCGTTGAGAATCAAACGTCCTTTAGGGAATATGGAAGGCTGGAAATACATCCTCATATTTAGTCCACGTCATTTTACCATTGCTTGGAACTTTGAAACTACCTGTTACCTTTAATTACAAAAGAAAATAGCAATATAACAATTCAGTCTTAGCTTTGGAACCAGAGGATATTTGGCTAAAAGCCCACATTCTTCACTTAGCCACCGTTAAGTGCGAGTGCTGTAAATTTTGAGTTGACAAAAGGTCTGCCGTTGGTATTGAGAGAAAGTTGGAAAGAAGGTTTGTTTCCTTAAATGACAAATGGTCTGCTGTTGGTATTGAAAGAAAATTGGAAAGACGGTTTTTCTCTCAAATAATAAATGGGCTGCTATTGTTTTACTGAGAGAAAATTGAAAAGAAAGTTTGCTTCCTTAAGTGACAAATGGTTTGCTGTTGGTTTTAAGAGAGAATTTGAAATAAAGTTTCTCTCTCAAGTAATAAACGGTCAGCTGTCGGCATTGAGAGAAAATTGAAAAGACGGTTAGCTCCCTAAAATGACAAACTATCTGCCGTTGGTTTTGAGAGAAAGTCAAAAAGAAAGTTTGTTTTCTCAAGTGACAAACGGTCTGCTGTTGGTATTGAGTTAAAGTTGGAAAGATGGTTTCTTCCCACCAGTGGAAGGTATTGAGAGAAAATTGTAAAGAATGTTTGTTTTCTCAAGTGGCAAACGGTATGCTTTTGGTATTGAGAGAGAATTGGAAAGAAAGTTTGCTTCCTCAAATGCCTTCTTGCTAGCTGAGCGCTATTTGAAATTATAAACCATTCCCACACAGATTTTGTGTAACTATTAAATGTGGCTTTAAACAAAACTGAAATTTATTTTCTTACACAATAGCAACTGGAGTTTAAATTGAGAAAGAACAGGATTTCTCCGTCAATTTATTGTGACAAAGCTCGAAACTATTTATTTTTAAAAACAATTTTCTTCAGCTAAAGTATATGGCGAATCAAATTAATTTTCGAATTTTCTCAATAGAAGCTTGATAGTAAAGGCGAAATCTATGTAACTGGAACGTATCGAACTAATGCACTTTAAAACAACTGCTGAAAAGTTTAATGTCATCCGTTTTTCATCAACCTAAATTGAAAAGAATGGGCAATCTTTCTAAACTAGAGCGAGCGAATTTAATCGAACGAGATAAGTTCTGAGAATTATCACAAGGAATAGGGTTTCTTAAAGCTCCTCTAGGAGATATTTAAGTAATTATCCGTGACAGTTAAGCTTCTGAGGATTCATTTAATTCCGTTGCTGATCTTATCATAAATTTTGATTTGGTTAGATAGCAGCAGTTGGATTTTCTATATTTATTAAATAAAAGTTTTAAAATTGACATATTTACTGAATTAAATTTACTCTGTGATTTTAACTATTAGATTTGAAAGGGATATTTAAGTTTATTCGAACTGAATTACATAGAGAAGAATTGTTTTCTAACTGTCGTAAGTAAGTAAAATTGTCTTAAATTTATGAAATGAAGAAGTACGTGTATATATATATTATAAAAGCTAAGTTAACTTTTACCATATTAATTAACCTGTTTTATTCGTCTGTTGCTCTTTACTGTGTTAGATCTCTATTTGAAGTTTAGATAATTACTCTGAAAGTAATTATCAATGATACACCTTCTTTAATTTTTGCAGGGACCGTCTTAAAAATTTAATGGCGTGTTCTGAATAATTTCTCGAGACGGTGAAATAAGAAATGAAACTGTGCCTTATCATTCAAATGTTTGAGCTCATTACTTTTTTTCAAGGGAATAAGACTGAAATAACATGAGTTCGAATTATTACCCAATTGAAAATTATATAAACGCTTTTATTTTATACTTATTAATTATTAAGTAATTTGATGCTTAGTATCTTTAATTTAATTTATTTTTTACCTTTTTTTGTAAATATAAATCCAAAACCTTATTTATAATAAATTACAATGATCGCTGCCATCATTTAAGTTTAGTTTAGTTTAGTTATATTAACGTCCCGTTGTAAAGCAACACTAGGGCTATTTTGGGACGGACCTCGTGATTTTGAACCGCGGTCAGATGACGAGGACGACACCTGAGCTGGCACCCCCCTCTCCATGCCACACCACACCAGCGGGAGGACGCTGCCATCATTTAAACCTTGCACTTTAATACATGCATTTTCAATAAAATAATTAATAAAAAATACAAAGAAATATTGCCGCATTGAAAAAAGGCAGTCGACTCTCCATGGCCGAATGGTCATAGCACTAATCTCATAATGAAGAGAGTGTAAGTTAGAATCCCTCTAGAGACAATGCGATTCACAGTTTGTGCAAGTATTTAATTCCTTGATTTTATGTTTCCCTTTATTTCATGTTCCAGAAGATTCTGGACATTTCTTTAGTTTACCAGACAAGTGTTCTGGACTTTTCTTACTGTCTCCAGAAGAGTATTCTGGAACTTTCCCTGCTAGTATAAAGGCAGAAGATTTGTCAGTCACTATGTTCTCAGTTCAGAGTTGAGTTAATAAATTGGTTTCGTTCTACTTCTTGTGTGTGTCATTGCGTTCCACACTAAAGTTCCTACGTGACAATATAATCTCGGACTCTGACGCGCTTGCGCATTGTTCAGGAATCTAAGACGAACAGTAAGATGAAATGCATATTGAAAACAGAGAAATGGATATATCCTATCATTATTTGTGCTAGTGTAAGATACTGTTCTAAAATCCTCAGCGCTTTTGCGCATGCGCCAGGAAGAATTAATTTTGTTAAAAAAGGGGTAAGAGAAAAGTTGAAAGGAGGAGATGTTTACATTTAGCAATAGGGTGAATTCAGATTATTCGCGGAAATATGAGGCGTAATAACTGCTAATATTTCTGCGTACCACCCCTTATTTATTTCATAATTTCTATTTGAAAAAAATGAGATCCCTTTATAAAAGTCAGATCATTTTATCATTGATTTCATGTTTGATTAAAATAAAAGTCAATGCAAATGAACTTATTAAGAACAGTAGGAAAATTGCCGAATCCCCTTCAAAAACAAATGTTCTGTAAAATATTGAAGATGAAAGTGCATATCAAAACCGAAAGCAAATATTCTTTTTAGACCTTAATTAGAATAAATATCACTAATGACCACTATTTTCCTGTAATACGACATTACCTCAGCAACGTTGTTACAATTTTACTTGGAAATAAGAGTGACTTTATTACCTACAGTTACATTAGTGTATAACAAAATTGAATAAGAGATGCTCTCATCTTGAATAGAAAAGTAAAAAGTCATGCATTTTTAAAACATATTTTGACATTTTTACCTTTATGTAAAAATACATAATTTGCGTCTTTGCTGTGACCTTGGTTTAAGATGCATTGCACAGTTCTTACATAATAAATATTTCAATAACGCAGAGTTTGGGAACTGTTCCACTGTGTGATTTTAGCTGCGTGTTTTTCCAACGTTTTGCAAAGTAATCAACTTTTTCGTTTGTGTTAAATATAATTTAGTAGAATAAATTGCTTTCCTAAACAGATGAATGTACTAGAGAGTAATATAATTTCATATTATATACAGTAATTCAAGCTATTCTACTTCAGTTGTGCATTTTATAGTTTATTGTTAATTATGAGTAATATGTGATCGTATTGATGCGACGAAAGACGAACGCATGAATGAATGTGAAGTAAATATAAACAAAGCTTAAAAAATAATACTATAGATATATTTTGAATTTCCTTTCTTATAAATGAAAAACTTTAATAGTGTGTGATTACGTTCGAGATGAATTTTTTGAAAAAAAGTTCGAAAAATCGTTATATTTTTGAATATATGCATAAAATCATTTATGAAACCAAAATATACTAGTTAAGAGGCAAAATTGTTTTAAAAATAAGAAAAATTGTTTTTTTTTGGTTAAAAAGATGTATAAAGCAAAAATCTCCTAACTTAGAAGTTTATCAAATGATTTGCTTAAAATTTTGCATATAGCATAAGGAATATATTATCTAGTTCATGAACTGAAAGAATAAGCTGTATTTTAATCCGTTCTTTAAAAATTGGTGTTCTCCTGATAAATAACACGAAAGTTTCAATATTTTAAAACTATGAAGCACTAAAACAACTATAAAATATTTCTAAATGATTACTTATTCTCTAGTTCATGAACTGCTGAACATATTGAGAAATTATTTTACTAAATTTGAACAATAAATATGAATTAGATTTTAATTTATGAATTTTTTCGTAAGAAAATGCGGTCATATTCTATATTTGAGAAAATATCATTAAAACGTAAGTAAATGAAAATATAAAAATCAGTGTAAGTTCTCAAAAAATGGACTTAGAAACAAAATTCTAACTGTTTTATAAAAGAACCCCTGTTCAAACATTAAGGATATTAAATAAAAAGAAACTATAGTTTCGCAAAAAATCGACTTTTTAAAATATTAAATTGATAATGCAGTAGTAGAACCTCATGTTAGTACAATCCCCTCATGTTTAGCAAATATAAGAACAAATATCGAAAATTAAGAAAGTACCTTCAGAATTATTAAAGACTAGCCGCCTTTGGCGACCAGCCGGTTCGCCAGTATTACCAATCGCTACAATTTTCAATTAAATATTTTAAGTAACTGGTCTCTTAATAGATTCTCAAACAAAACATTTTTAATCTTCAAATTTTGATAGTCATACCAAACTTATACTGTTGTTTAGATTGTTTCGTTCAATTTACTCTATATATTTTGCTAATTTGTTGTCATTTCCGGTAAAACTTCAACTTTAATTTAAAGTGAAAATGATGACATTGCAATTAATATAAAGATATTTTTTAATAAAACCAAGCGTTTTATTTTATTTCTCATCTTTATTGTTATCTATTTATAATTATTATTATTGAATATGTGTATTTCAAACAGAATCGCTCGGTATTTAAGTCTTATGTGAACTATAAAATATTTTTCATAATTTATGTAATATCTCAAACAATAATTCAACAAAAATTTCTCAGATTCAGCATAAAATTCAGTTTTTGTCTTGCTTTCAAAAGGATTGAAATGAAATCAATAATAATATTTTGTTCCGGCCTATAAATATATTTCAAAAATTATGAAGTCTAAATTTAATGCAGTAAGGTATCATATTCTGAGAAATATTCTGGACACACCACATTTTAAATAAATGAATGAATGTTTCTGTTTTCCACGATCAACTAAGACTTATTTATGAAGTTCTGAATGTTAAAAATTTAGAAAAACAACATTCTCATAATCTTAGGCCAATTAATCTTGCGCGCTGATTGGCGTATTTTCTTTGAAGTGATCTATGGAAAATCTAAAATTATCCTTTTTTTTATTGAATAGTGATATTCAAATTTTCATAAATCAGTCAGTTTAAGTGATCGATTTAGTTGACTGGAAATTAACTCTTTTTATTTAAAATATTAGTGTTTCAAGAACATTTCGTTATTCGTGATTTCCACAGCAGAAGCTTTATGTAAAATCAAAAATTCGTTATTTATTAGAGCATTTATTGAATTAAGTAAAATATAATCATTTTCTATTTAAACCATTTTAGTATATCTGTTGTGTTCATGCGTCAACAAAAATAGAATGCAGACAAACTTATTATGAAACTAAATCTTATTACATTGCAGATAATATTATCAAATTTACATCAACTTATTTTCATTCAAGATTCTAGCATCGTTTTTAAACAACAAATTAAAAGTTCCAAAAATATCACTGTTGCCAATCTGAATTTCACAACTATTTACAAAATAAAATTTATAATTATTAAAACAATCGTTCGCTACTTTTAAATAAAATATTTACGATTTATGTCGCAACAGATCTGTGTCTTACTAAAGGTTTACAAATTAGCTGTGTGGCACTGATTTGAATGGATATCCTGTTCATATTAAACAAAACTTGCCTTAAAATAAAACTGATTTATTGGATTAATAATATGGAGAGTGTAAAAGATCATAAAATAATTTTTCTTGAATTTATTTTTTAGAAAAAAATAGTATTTCTTATTTGTTTCATTTCTTACAGACGATTTCATTTCCAAAAAGATTTAATTTATTTTTAATTGGTGTTTTAATCAATGTGATGGCAACACTTTGAAAAAAGCTATTTTTTTCCCAGGAATGCGAAACGTTTATTTTTATTTTGTACGAAAGAAATTGTTGAAAAATAGAGTTAAAATATTTATTTAAAAATTCATTAAAAACAGAAATTTAATTTTGATGTTAAAGCATTGGTATCATTTAAAAGATAAATTTTTTATCTTTAACTTGATGTAAAAATCTTTTTTGTGCGGTAATATTTTCGGAAGTTATAGCATAAACACGCCAAAATTTCGCTTAATTTTTAAATAAATACAATTCTAATTAAAAATTCGAAAAAATAACCCCCAGGTGCACATTCCCGGCCTCCAAGGTATACACGTGTCAAATTTGGTAGCTGTAGGTTGAATGGTCTGGCCTGTAGAGCGCCAACACACACACACACACACACACACACACACACATTGAGCTTTATTATAAGTATAGATATAGATTAAAATGCGCGAAAACTAAACCATTTACAAATGATTTTTCTTTTTTTTAAATTCAATTTTTACTTAAATAAAAGAACTTCTGATAGATAAGCATTAAATACAACTTAGATTAAAATAATTTTATGTTTTAAGCCTAGAAATTATTCCAAATAACCTTTTTTAAACAAAATATAATGTTAATATAAAAGACGTTATTGTGAGTATGTGTATATTTATGTATGCTCCACATGTCCAAAACAACAGGAAAGAATTCAATAAAACATTGAAAACTTATATATTTTTTTCTTTTCTTTAAATAATAAGTCAACTTTTAAAGTGCAAATGTTATTTCAATTAATGAGGAATTAACTGAGATTTTGCTGTTTATCTCTGTAAATTCGGAGTAAATTATTTTTCAAATATGTTTTTATATCATTTTAAAATTCAAAATTTTCTTTATAAAATGATGTCCTTTTCATTTTCCTGAAATTTTTCTTTACTTTTTATTAAACCTTCAAAATTATAATAGATAATTGAATACATGCAGACGATTTTGAAGTAAGAAAATTTATTGATCCTCGGTTGCTAGGCGACGATGAAACTTTCAAGTAATTTAATTTTATTTTTTGATATTCGTTTTATGCTTAAATATTTTTGTGAATGCTTTTATTCTACTGTCTTTAAAAGAATTCTGATTGCTTAATTTTTTTAAAATAAAATTGCAGATGGCAGAATGATTTTGCATATTATAATATTTTCTATAAAATAAGTTATTAACTATTTAAAAAGTGTTTTTAAATCGTGTTGGAATTCTGTTGAATGATAATATTATATAGATTTTTATTTTTCTGTAGTCGATAAATAATTAAAATTTCGTAACAAATACTGATGCATAAGCAAGATTTTAAGGAAGTTTTTGTCACAATTCATTAAATTGTAAAATTTTCACTAATGAATTTTTATCCGCAGCAAAAATTCAGCAGTATTTCAGCTAGTAATAAAGAAATAGAGAAATAAATTTTTATATTTATGAATTATAATAGAGAAAGAGGAAGGAAAGAAAGGAAACATAGTAGAGTATATAGCAAAGAAGCAAAAAAAAAAAGTTTTAACTTTTCTGATATTCAGCACGAAATATAAAAATATATATAAAAAAAAATTGAATGCTGCTATTCTAAATTTCAAGTTATCATGTGAGAACTTAATTTTTTTATGTCATGTATCAATTCGACAGAAAAAAGTCATGTTCTCATGTAACTAATATTTCGCCATCACCAACATCCAGAAAAGCGATGGTTGTTAACCATCTCAAAATCAAGCGAGTTCTAAATTTTTTTTTTTTTCACGAGGCCAGAATTTTTTTCTTTAAAAACCAATCTAAACTGGTTTTAAGCAATCATGTGACTATAAGATTACGCATGAATTGATATTTAGAAATCAATTTTTTTTTTTTAATCTCAAGATCCTTTAAGCTCCCAAATTTTTTTGCCAGCTAAAAAGAATTGAAAAATAAAAAAAGTATTTATATATATATAACTTTCGAAACTACTCCTCGCTGTTTCGTGTTCATTCGCATTTTCTTTTCTACGCTTCTTCGAGCGATAACTTCTTACAACCCTATTCTTTATTGACCAAACAGGAGAATCGGGTATATGTGGTGGATAATCGCTTCCAAATTGTAACTTTTGTTGGTGATAAGTCGCCAAATGTAACAAACTTTTTTTAATCATTTTCTAATAATCCTAAAAGCGAAAAACTGATGTCTCAAAAGTGATAAATCGCCTTCACATTTTGTGGCTTCAAAAACTTCAAACTAAAACAACATTATGCTCTCATATAATAATAATTAAATAATATTTAAAATGCTTTGGAAAACTTCATGGAAGACACATCTCACATGTAGTCAATGGGCCACGGTTGTCTTGTGAATAAGTCTTGGTTGGTATCAGTGTTGCCCACGGGGAATGATCGTCCTTGTCCTCTGACCACGGTTCAAAAATACATAAGTCTTTTCCAAAACATTTTTCATGTTGCTTTAAAAATAGAACTCAATATAGATATACAAACTACACCCTTATTATCTGCTATAATCTCAGGTAACAAAAAATTAACTAAATTAACTGCATTAATCTCAGGTAAGAGAATCCATTAAACATATTAGTATAACGGTCAAATTTTTCCATTGGTAGGAGTTTGCGTTAAAATTTATGGATAGAATAAATTCATATAAGAAATGACTAAAAATGCTGGAAAATCAATTTATCAGATTTTCAAACAAGAATTCACTGATATTCAGAAGTAAATGCTATATCATTTCCGAGACTTAATAAAATGTTTCGAGTATGTTTGCTTTCTTTTTAACCCAAAAAAGAGGGAGGGTGGGGGGGGAGTGAAATCTTTTCTCGTTAAAACATCACTCGCCTTTGTCAACAAGCTGATTTTCAAAAAAAATATTGGATTTGTTTAAATTCTATGAAATTTTTAGGCTTCGCCTTAGGCTTAACATAGATTATGATTCCTTCAAATAAGCATTTTTAGGAATGAATGGTTCAATGGTTACAGACATACAGTGGGTAAAAAAAGTTTCCTAACGGAAGACTAAAATAAAAATGAACTAGCATAATTTCTAATATTTGCTTTTTATCTTTATAAACTACTTATATATTGTTAATACGAGTCTTTAAAAGGGAGTTTCATAATAAATTTCTCTTTTTTACAATACTTAGCAAGGCCGTTTGCAATTTTTAAGATAAATAACGAAATATCATGCAAAAAAAGTTTCCGCACGCAATATGCAAATTCCTCGTGACGTGCTCTACATCTAATCCACAGTAAATATTCGAAGTTTGATGGTTTGTCAGAGTGAAGAATACGCCATAACAACAGTTCTTTTAATTCCAATGTTTCACTGATAGTCTTAAAATGGAAATTCAGAAATCCATTCGAGAGTCAGTGATTCGGTTGCGAAAAAATGAATTATTTATGAAAAAAAATCAGTGAAATGACTTACAAACCAAAGTCTACAGTGCAGTATATAATTGAAAGATACAGCGATGTGTAAAAATTTGAGAATAGAGATCGATCCGGAAGAACTCCGTTAAGTAGCTTGCGTAAAAGAAATATCATGTGTAAGGTGCAAGATAATCCCTTGGATTAGAGCATTTTAACTTGCAACTGATTTAATGGTTAATTACAACATTAAATTCGCATCTTAAATTGGGAGAAATATCATTTAAAAAAGGTTATAATGGATGTGGGGCCTGTAAGAAGCTGTTATAAGTCTCTGCTACAGAAAAAGAGTCTCGAGTTTACAAAGAAGCAAGTCTCTATCTTTTTGAGAATCGGTCCTATTTAGTGATGAATCAAAATTTAATATCTGTGGGTCAGATGGTCGAGTTATGATCTGGAGAGAATCAAAACAGCATATGTTACTTAAGAACTTATGTGGAACTGTGAAGCACGGTGATGGTTGGAACATGGTATGAGGGTATATAAGTGCTGCTGGTGTCGGAAATTTATTTTTTATAGATGGAAATATGGATAGGTACATGCATCTTGACATTCTAAAACAAAATGTTTTAACCAATGCAGAAAAATTTGGAATGGACTTTACTTTTCAACAGGACAACGATCCTACTCACACCTCCAAGATTTGTCAAGAGTAATGTCTCTATCATGTTAAAAAACAGCTTCATAGCCCTCCCCAGTCTCCGATACTTATAGGACATTTATTGGAAGAAATCGGTCGTGATCTAAAAAAATATGACATAAAAACAAGATTGAACACAAAAGGGTCATTCAAGACATTTGGAGTAGTATTTCTCCAGAAACAACAAAAAACTGATGAGGGTTATGACACAACATTTGAGAGAAGAGAAAAAGGCCAGCCTACCGATCATTAAATGCAAGTTGGTCAGCATAAAAAAGGTTTTTCATGTATTATGTAAATACCGTATGGAAACTTTTTTCTTCCTTATTAGTGGCATTTTTTTATTCTTTCAATTTAAGTATTTAATTTTTTTCATATTTTTTCCTTTTTAATATTCATAAATAATAAATGAAATTGTGTTAAACCAATTTTAAAATTTTCATTTTCATAACAAAATATTTTGTGCCAAACATTAAACTTTTATTAACAGTCATAGCGGCGTACGGAAACTTTTTTTACCCACTGTGAAGCTAACCATAATTATTAAAGACATTGTAATAGAATTTTAAGTATCAACTTGCGTTATTTGAATATCTTTACACGTGTCATGTTCCTTGTATACTTAAATCTTCTTAATAGAATCACATTTCTACGATATCGTAGAGTTTTTAAACACATAAATTTTTGGTTAATCCATTTTTACTTTCTCGTATTAAGTAGTGTAGAGAAAGTAAAGTAATCGTCGAAAAATTTGAAATCGAGACTTTGACGAATCTCAACATTTCAAAAACTCCCCTCTCCCGAGTTCGAAAACATTTTTGGACAGGCAAAAAATGTTCGCCTGTTTGTCTGTTACAAAGAAAATTCAAAAATACTTTCAGCTAGAGGGTTGGAATTCAGTACTCGGTCTTCACACCAAATTGGCAGATTTCTGTCAAATTTTGAGTAAAATCTGTTCAGAGGAAATCCGTCTGTCCTGCGGTTCGAATATAAATTAATATGATAATTACTAAATGAACAGAGATAGATAGATAAAATTAGGTACACAGCTTAAACATCTATAGTGTAGACATCTGCCAATTTTTGAGCCAAGTACAACAACAACGGGTTATCCGTCTGTCGGTCTGTGCTTTCAGAAATAAGTAAACGCGATAACTCAAAATCACAAAGATTTAATTTCATCAAATTTGGTATGGGAATTTATGATTACAAGTGCAGTTTTGTGTTCAATTTTTGCTTCAATTGGTTTAGAAAACGTATTTAAAAGACAAATTGGATTTTTGGATACTATTAACGTATGTCAGTAATTAATCGTCAAATCTCTAGCCAAGGATCACACGACAGATTTAGTAAAAATTCTAAATTCAAGACAAAAGTTAATATTTCATAACTATTGTACACCAGTGCCATAAAAAGCGTTCTCTGGCATGGCAAATTCATTAGAGAGTATGGGCAGTTTTGGGTAGACCACTCCGCTGGTTCTCACTTCGGAGTTCTGTAATTCCACTTTCTTTCTCCTCATGAAAACTATACAAATATTCAACAAAATCCTTCTTCTTTATAATCAAAGATGGGTGAAAGTCATAAGATTAAATATATGATGAAGCAATAAAAAAAGTTTCAATTTCAGTCCAGAAATGAAATTTACTTTTGAAAATTACGGAGGAAAATATCAAATTACAGACAAGAATTGCATATAAATTACAATTATGGTAAATTTTAAAATTATGCAAAAATCTGCTTTTCATAATAATAATTTTTAGGAGTGATCTCGGAAAAATGCCAAAATTTTCGGTTAACTTTAATAAATTTTAATTAAAAAAAATCATTTTCCGGTGCACATTCTCATCCTCCAAGGCATATTTGTGCTAATTTTGGTAATATTAGGTTAAACGATCTATCTGTTAAAGGCCAAGGCATACAAAACATTGGTTACAGATTATCCTTTAATATTAGTCGAGATGGAAAATAAAATTTAAAAGTTAGGCAAAGTTATTATTTAAGTAATACTTTCCTATCATCTGTTTGAATAAAGCACCTTTTTTTATAAAAATTATTATAAATTTAACTAATTGAAGAAATTTTTCATTCATGAGAACATAACAGAGTAATGAGAAAGAATGTGAAAATATAACAGAGTAAGAAAAAGGCAGAAAAACATCAAAGTTTTTCAGAATAGAAATCTTGCGTTTCCAATTTTAGCTGGTGGTTGCTACGAGTAATTTCCTAGATCATTCCACAAATTTTATTACCTTACTTCAAAGAAGAGATAAACCTTCGTTTCGCTATTTCTTGATTGAGCTCTTTTGGAAAGAAATAAGTTCCTGCAATTTTCTGTCGGTGAAGATTCTATTTTTTTATTTCTTTCCTCGCACTATTATTCTTTTTTATAAGATAAATTTATTTTGTTTTATTTATAGTTAATTTCGTAAGATCGAAAGTAAAAAAAAATAACAATAAAATCACATATAATAAAGAAATATTAAATACAAAAAGTAATAATGTATTATTGATTTCACTTATCTTTCAATCTAGATTAAATATAATTCTAATGAATTTATCTCTATTTGCACTACTAATAAAAATAAATATATGTATGCATGTGTTGACTTTTTTCAGGAAAGTTTTATTAATTTCAATGTTAGATCTATTATATATATATATATAACATCAAATTTATGAATGTTTTAAATTAAAATTTGGCAACTAAAAACACATGGTGAAAAATCTATTATCGTTTGCATTAATTCAAAGAATCAAATTATTTCTTTTTATCAAGAAATATATGAATTTTTCTCTCTAGTTCATATTTTAAAACAGCAACTCTAGTCGTAAAATAATGATTTGTCAATTGAAAAATTTTTATATGTTTGTCATACGACTTTTGCGCCATGAGAGACAAAAATAAAAACATCAAGTTTATAAACATTTAAAGTCAAAAGTTTGCAACTAAAAATACATAGGAAAAAATCTATTATTATCGTTAACATTAATTCAAACCATTTCTTTTTATCAAAAAATATATGATTTTTTTCTCTATAATTCATATTTTAAAATAGCGATTTTTGTCGTAAAATAACAATTTATCAGTTCAAAAATTTTATGACTTGTTTGTCGTATTATTTTTCCCACCATGAGCGAAAAAAAAAAAAAAAAAAAAAAAACATCGCCAACAGATTGTCTTATATTGCATATAAAAAAGTTATTATTACATATTTCCTATTTTCTCTGATAAATTTCCAAACTTTCAACACAAAGAAGATAATTTCTTTATTTTTTCATGAATCTGTGATACATATTATCAGATAAGAATCGAAAGAATATTGATTATGAGACGTGATAGAGATGATAAATCGTTATTTGTTTGAAATATTCAATAGTTACACTGTTTTCTTTTTAACGTATTATTGCAAATATTGCTATTTATATGTTTCAGAAGAAAGCATGCATTTGAGCTTGAATAAAGATTCGTCTACGCTACAGAAATCTAACACACCCACGCTGTCTAGCAACCATTCATGGAATGCGACATTTTCCTTCTTTCTTAGTTTCATACGGAAAGCTATCAGCCTAGTTTGGTAAACTAATATTTATTCTGCTGAATATTATTTTTGTAGCAGCCATGATATTTTTCAGTTGGTTTACGATGATTAAAATATATACTTTCTATTTCATCGCTTTGTCTCCAATCAAAGTAGTCACAAAGTTGATATGTTGGAATTCAATTGTAATATTTGAAATCTTTTATAATAGCATGCTTTGAAAATATTTTTTGAAAAAACCGAGGAGTGCAGATAGTTTTCACGTTTCTGTTTACGAATAATACAAAAAGAAAATGTAATCGTCAAAATATTCGACTTAGAGAGATTTTATAGATAATCTTATCGATATATCGTTTCATATCATCCTCAGTTCAAAAGAGAAGTTTCTGGAATTGTATCTATCTGCTTTTGAACACAATTAATAACCAACGGAATGGTCTCCTTAAAACTTTCTCAAATACTCTCCCTTAAAGGTGTTATTACCACACCCCTGTCCCGCATAAAATTGTGGACTTGGGGTAAGATTGCGAATTTCCTGCAAGGCATTGACGAACACTTGTTTCGAAATATTGATTTTTGGCTTTTATTGAATCTATCACATGATTGTCAGCGATAATTTTGGTGATAATTAGATAGTATGTAGCATTAGGTATCTGAAAATGAAATTTTTGCTTTAGACATGCTTTATCCAACAGGTATTAATCAAGAACTATAACTGTAGTTACAAAGTTACATATCAAATTTCATACATTTAATTTATTTCATACATTTAATTCTAATACAAATTTCTAATAATACAAGAAAATTGACAGAACAAGCATAATGAATTGTTTTGATTGATTTCTTTGTTTGAATAAAGATCCATTTAAAAAAATAGCTTCAGATGATACCTCATAAGACATAACGTTGAGCATCTGGATTTGTTTAAAAACTGATTAAATTTTTCTTTAGAACAGACCATTCATATAGCCTTTTTCATATGCCTTTCTTTTCAGAATTTAATATCAAACTAAAGTATAAAATGTATTTAAGTTGCATATTTTTACTCCTTTTCTGGGAAATTTGTAAATAGCGGTTCGAGCAATATGTATTTTATAAAAATGCCAATGAATTTAGAATGACATGTAAGGTAAATGACTCGAGGATTTAAATTATGTATTTTTTTGCACTACTGATGTAGAAATGGAATGAAATCAAGATGAAGTAAGAGTCTCATGAAAATTTTAACAGCGCGGCGTTAATATCATCAATCCTTTGTTCTCCGAAAGTTAATGAGATACATTACTATGCATGTGTGAGTATTAGGATTCCTTTTAGTCGTTAGAAATTCCAGAAGTACTTTGTATTTTTGTTAAAATTACTAAAAATTAATTTGATCATTTTTATTATTATGCAGTTTTTATAATAATCATTATCCAACAAGAATATGAAAACGATGCTTCCTGCATAATAGTAGTCAGACTAAACGTAGGAGTGATAATGGTTAATATATAATTTACATTCTTAACCCTTAATTAAATGCATAGCGATGTAGATTTTTCTTCGTATGTTTAAAATCTCACATCTCTTTATGTTGCAATCTTTAATATAGTGTTTTTTATTTTAATTTTATCAAAACTATTTTATCGGCTCCGAACGCTTGATATCTTTGACACTTTATTTCTTTATCCGTGACAATTTTCATTATTGGCGTGCTGTCTAAGTACAATTTCATTTCTGCAGGTATTATGAATTACGACTATTTACATAAAATGTAATAAAAACGTAGAGGGAAAATTGTTTTTGGATAGAAACAATGTCAGAGTAACGAATAATATTTATATTTTTGCATATACTAATAAATTTAAGCAAAAAGAATGTAGCTTTTTTTTGTTATGTAAAAATTCATCACAGTACCAAATCGGTTCTACATAACTTCACTAAATGTAGAGGGTCATCTCATTTTTTGCCGTCTATGGATTGGCCGTCTATGGCGTAGGTCACTGGCTTCTATTTTCAAACAGATAGAGAGGTAAAATTTCACTATGTAAACGTAGAATATATTAGTTATGCAATATTCTTTTATGTCTAAATGCTAAAAATAATTGTCCCGTGAATTTTCATGTTTTGTAATGTAATGAGTGATATTATTTATGTTTGAATATTATATTATTGTAAGCAGTAGATTTGTAGAACTCAAGGAATGTTTGTTCATGATGATGTAGAAAAATCAATACAATTTTTTGAAAAATTGGGCTGCAGAGTTACTATCTCTGGTAACGTAAATTGTTGATGTTAGAAACAGTCAAAATTAGGTCATGAAAATCACTTTTCAGTCACTAAGATACTACAGTCATCGAAAAACTTTAAATACAAAAAGTTTTATCGTCTTAATGAGGCGCTAATTGGATTTATTTTTCTATCTTCAATACTAATAAGGTTATAGCGAAATGAAGGCAATTTATAAAGAAACAGAAACAGTACGAAACCGTTACAGTTAATTTCATATTAATGAAATTGAAATGGCATCGAATGGCTTTTCAAAGAATTCCGAGAAGACTTCATAAATAAATAAGTAAAGACCAAACAACATTTATTTCACTTAGTTTCCAATAATCGTAAGAAAAAACATAAAAAATTGAAATTTTAATAGAATTTTTTAAAAAGGAAGATAGGCAAATAATAAAAGAAAAAAAACATTAAAATTAAGAATTTCGATAATTTGATAGTTTTACTTGAAACAGTTTACATAAAACATTTTTCATCGAATAGATTAATACTACCTATTATTAAATAATATTTATTTTGATTATTAAGTTTGAAAATAATTTATTATTTAGCATGAATACCGAATTTTAATAGGAGTCGATTTCAAATTCCATCGACATTAATCAAAAAACTACTGTCCAAATAAAACGATCTAGATGCATAAAAAATGACAGTGGATTTGAAACAAGATTACGTATTTCTATGAAAACCGTCAAAAGACAGATTGTTGTATATACTATTTGATTATCTTTCTGTTTTTTCATGTGTTTGTGAGTACGTTGACTGAAAAATGTAAAGAAAAAAAAGAAGTAATATTTTGCATGTGATCTTCAAATCTGAATTTGAACTAAAGCATTATGTAAAAAAAAAAAGCTACTTTTCCAGAATGTAAATTCAGTTTCTTTAATATGCGTGATATATTATGAAAATATATCGTGGAAAGAACAGTCACATTTATTGATGTATTGTATTTACTATAATGGGAAAAAGACACGTGTATCCCATTAGAAATTTTTTATCATTATTTTGGTATTTTGTGAATGGTAGAGAAAACTCAAATTCTGTCCATTTTACATAGATGCATATGGAATACTGAAATGGAGTTGGAAGTTTAAAATTTTTGATTTTTATGATTATTTTTAAAATATTGGAAATTGGAAAAAAGGAAAGAAACTTGTTTGTTTTGTATGTTAGCACATTTTTAGAACATATAATTTAGTTAGTAAATTTATCTTAATTGTAATAGATGTTGAGAACTGTTTGTTAGATCTTCCTCTTTTATGGCTTGCTACGGAATTTAAAAATTTCATATTTTTTACCTCTCTTCAGTATAATTTTCATGATGCATTTGTTAGCACTTCTTGTAGGAAACATACAAAGATACATAATTTCAATCGTAGAAACCTTCCACCTCATTATTTTCATCACGATTCTGACCTTCTTCAGTTAGAGATCATTTTTGGAATTATTTCTATTCTTATTTGAAGATGGAAATCCTAAATAGAATGAACTAAAGAAATGGAAATTTGTATGTGATTCTTAAATCCATAAATTTGTAACATATTGTGGACAACATTCTATCGCGAAGTAGTACAATATTTCCGCCGGCGTCCTGGCATAGGGGTAGCGCGTCTTCCTCATGATCTGGTCGTCCTGGGTTCGAGTAACGGTTTGGGCATGGTTGTTCCTCCATTGTTCTATCTGTGAATGTGTAAAAAGGGTTTTTGCAAGCAAATGAGCGATGCTTGAGTAGCAAAGTCGTATTCTTGACCCTAGTTGGCGCTACTATAAAAACAAGAGACGCTCCCCCTCCGACTTAAATCGCTGTCAGTAACAGGGAGCTTATTCGTGACAAGTACCATAAGAAACAGCAACAATATTTTCACCACGAAATATTGAAGGAAGGAAAATTTAAATATTCTTAATGAATGAACCCCAAGTCAAATGAACTTCCCAAACTCGATGTCAGAAATGAAACTTTTAGAAAATAAAGGAACTTCGGCAATATCTCTTTAGGAATTGAAATCCTTTTACTATATTTTATACACTGTAAAAAATCCCTATAAGAACTCGAGAGGCAAAAGTAAGTTATTCTATTAGGTATTTTGCTTTAGAGTAGTGATCGCAGAGCAAGCTCACTAGCTGCAACAAGAGTGCTATAAATATTATCTGCCTTCTCGTGCCCTCAGTTTTTATAGTGCTGGCTGCTCTTTGATTTATTCTTGTTTCGTGTTTCCGTTACTAAGTTCTTTTGGACTTCCTGCATTACACATCCACATGGCGGATTTCCATAACAGAATACTCCAACCAGAAAATATACTTTCTCTAAAGATTTAAACAGTATGATAGATTTTTGAGTTTGCACATACATTGGAAATCAGGAAAAAAATTCTAATTTACAATTATTAAATTTATTTCTTGTCCATTATCATTTTCCTCCTAGTAAAAAATATTTAAATCGGTTATTTATATGCAAGTTACCGTAAGCAAGATAAAAAATACATTTTTTTAAAAAAAAAGTGATAAAGCATCATATTAAAAAAAGAACCGTATAATTTTAGATTCATAAAATATTTGTTTTCTTCGAATAATAATGTTCAAAATTAAAAAAAGATATCAGATTCGTGAAATAAAAAAAAACCAAATATGTCATACTGGCATCGAAAAAAATAATTTTTAGTGCTATTTATTGTTTATTAAGAGTGCCCCTTGAGAACGTTTGTAAAAACAATGTTGTTTTGGAACCTAATAATAATACCCAAGATTGTAGAAAAGAAAAATCCCATGTTTTATTTCAAGTTTTTCTTTTGTTCTGGGAAATGAGAAACAAAATATTGGGATTTTGCTTTTTTCCCCCTTGAAATATTATTTATTTTATTTTTCATGAAATATTGATCCTATGGAAAGAAAACAAAGTAATAAAAATGTTTTTATTTCATCGAAATATTCTAATCTTCATAAAATCAAAAGTTAATCGTTGAATAATGTATTAATAAATTAGATTTCATTCTTTTTTTTATTTTGATTTCGTTATTTTCTCACCAAAAAATGTTTTTAATCTTTGTTATTTCAAACCAAGTTTCGCCTAAATTATAATAAGCCCTAAAGAACTATTGCATATAGAAATAAATTTAAGGGTTAGGATTTTATTAAACCATTTAGTCTGAAAATTGAAAACTTCTGTTTTTATTCCATATATATGTATATATATGAAATAAACAAAAAATTAAAAGAGTGAATTGGTTATTTGGAAAAAAAAGAGTAATTTAAATTAACTTGAAATACAAAATTGGTCAAATGACTTTATTGATGATTGACAGAAGAAATGGCTAAAAAATTTGATTTCTAATCAAACGCTTTCCTGGAAAAAATATATATATTTCTTGTAAATGGGTAAAAATATGCCTTTCAATTTTTTGGAAAACATTATAATGGAAAAATCCGAACAATACATTTATATATCTTATTATTTAAGTTACAGCTATTTATTCACCAAATTGTTTCACCAAAATTATTTCATTTAAATATTTCTTAATTTTTTTTCATTCAACAAATTATTTTGGGAAAAATTTTTTGGTGATTTACTATGTATCTCCTAGAATTGCTCATATGATGATTTTATAGAAATTTTGCGGGAAAACTTGAATTACTATAGATCTGGAATTAAAAAAGCTTCCAAGAAAATCTATAAATGTAATATAAAAAAAATTATTTCTTAAACTTTAGACGAAATAAGCAATAAAAATTAAATATACAATAAATAAGCATAAGCAATAAAAATCTTCCTAAATAAGATTTTTTTTCTGAATATTAATATCTTTTTACTAATTTAATTTAACAGAGATACGTACATAAGATTTTCGTTCAACTGAACATCCGTGAATGTTAAAACCATTTGATGAACGATACATTTGTCTCTTTCAATAAGTTTTCTGCAGAGTCACCGATGTTTTAAAATATTCAGAACCAGATTTTGTTTTTGTTGATATTCGTAATATTTGTTCATTGAATTTCTAAAAAATATTTCAGATACCTGGAGAACTACCAGCTCATATTAATTTCTAAATACTTCAAAAACTGTTTTATCAGATGTTTTTCTAATTTTATTTTTATAACGTTTACAAACAAATCGGCTGAAAATTAATCCATTGTATTTGAAAAAAACATTATTTTCAGAATTCTAATTAAGAGTTAGAGAACCAATATTTAAAAAACAGAGCAAACGATTATAAAACAGCAATTTATACTAATAATGCGTTTTTTTAGTCAAGAACGACTGAATTAATTTTTTAAACAAAACCTTTTTATTTTGAAAAATAAGAGGAATTTTTTTCCTGACATCATTAATTTGATTATTAATCTCAATAAATACTTGAAATTAAGAAAAATATAAGAACGTATTTCTTATTTTTCAGTTGACTGGATTTGAAAACAAAATTACAAATAATGACGATTTTTATAATTTGAATCACATTACTTAAGTTCAATCATCATAGCTACCTCGTTGGCCTAGTGGCTAATGTCATGAACTGGGCTTACAACTAAAATAGGCTTCAAATCGCAAATCTCAGTATGAATTTTTAGCTGGAGATTTTTTGAGAACTTTTAGATGGGATTCATTTTGTAGTCTTTTAATAGTTTATTATCACTTTTCAGTTGTATAATATTGGTATATTGTCTGTTTGTAGTCCTTATATAATAGCAATTGTCAAATCATTCATTGGTCTCAAACGTCATGGGACTATTATGTACTGCTTATTATTTTGAATATAATTTGAGGATTTCTAACATTTTAAGGGAAAAAATGATTTATAAAGCAAAAATCTATCGCAATTTCAGATCACATCTTACTTTTCGCAAATAAAATTTGGAATATTCTTAATAATGACCAATGGCGTTACCGTTAAAATAATTATCCATTATAATCACACAAAGCAAAGAAGAACGCATCACTTCCTTTCTTCAGAAACCGGAGTTTTCACAAAAAATTTGCTCTGTATTCGTCTGAGTTGCTCCGAAGTAGCGTTTGCTTAACATTTTGAATCCAGCTGGGATATTTTACGTCCGTATCTAAACAGTATTTTTTCTTGGTCAATTTTTATATCACTATTTACTAAAATGTAAACGGTTATTTTGAACTATTATGGGCTATTTTTAGCCCAATGTACTGTTCTCTATGGAGTAAATGTAACTGGTATCTTTGAAGTGTTTTCTGAATTTTGAACAAGAAAATTCGTTTAACTTGTTTGCCTTTGGAATGGTTTTGCATAACTCTGACTTTAAGGAGTTGGTTAACCAAGTGATTTTTAAATGTACTTTTGAATTTTAAACTAGCAGATTTGTTTTCCATGCTTTTACTTGGATCATGTCTGTGTTGGTATTACATTGAAAATACTGAACTTGTCTTTCTGTCTGAACTTTAAAGAAAGCTAGCAGACTTTGAGCTTTCATTCAATGGAATTTTGAAACTGACCGAGAAACGGACATTTCCTTTTACCTCTTGGACTTTTTCTCGTCTACATTGAATACCAAGGAAGGAACTGGCAATATCTTGCAGTAATAGGGTAAGTGAAAGATTAAATTTTTTTTAATACAGCATGCGTTGTTTAATAATTGAAAGCATATTTTAGGAAATTGTGTTTATTGGTTATTTTCAAGTATAGTCGAATATTTATTGAAACAAATAGGATATGGCCTATTAGAAGAAGGCGTAACTTTTCTTTGCGATGTTTTGCTTATCCGGACTGTGTATATTAATATATTTATAATTCTGATTTTTGGATAGCCATCCATTTATATGAAATTGCAGAAATCGAAAGATTATGAAGTATTTTCAAAGCATTGACCTAACTGTGTGAATCAATTTTCAGTTCAATTAAAAGATTTTGTTTTTATATTGCGTATTTAATTACATTCTTAATTGAGACGGTTATTGATTAATAACGGAATAAAAGTAACATAATTGTGCAATGTTTGCATCAAATATTTTAAAGTTAGAATTGAACCTGAGGTTTTTAGCACTATTTATTGAAAATAAATTCTCCCATTAATTTGAAAGGAAATTATAATAGAAAACGAATTTCTTCACATTTTTGAAACGTGAAAATCTATACAAATGTTATGTAAATAATATGATTAATGTGCTAATTCTCATTCTAATTTTTGAAAGGTATATACTATAAAATATTAATTGTATGTTTGAGTTAAAAAAATTTCATGTAGTGAAAATGGACTTTTGATTTAAAATACCTTTTAAAAGGGAATGGTTAAATAATCCTTTTGTTTGTGTAAATAATTTGTGCTTATTTAACATTGAAAGTAATTCGAACACCTGGATTTATAAAAAATATTTAATGATAATTTTACCTTATTACTGAATTTCGATATAAGTTTTATCAAACAACTATAAAAAATATTTGAGTAGATAATCTGAAGGCTTTTACTATCTCATTAATCAAGACCTAAATTGGTGACTTTTAATTTCACCGTAAGAATATTGCAATTACCACAGCGTTTGGTGGATTTGAATATTTTATCCTTAAATGCTTTTTCAAAAAATGTATATGTGAAAATTTGTTTCTTGAGAAATAGTTTATAATATAAATATTATGCACTCCTCGCCGTGTAATTTCACCATAGCAGTCATCTTTGTTTATAATAAATTGTATAAGAGCGCAATAAATCCTATCAAATATTAGAAAAAAAATTTGATTCCATTTCATTTAAAGTGTCTAGCAAGTGGTAATTTCAACTACCCTTACAAACATGTTAAATTAAAAGATAATCTTTTCTTGATATTTTTATTAACTCGATTTCGTTGCTTTACTACCTTTCATTGTTTCATAAAATTTCGTCTTCATACGAATTTTTTTGAGGATTATTTGTTCTTTTTATAGACATTTTTATTTCCAACATCTTATTATAAAATGGGGATATATATAACTCTTCTACAAAAGGAGAAAACGAGGATTACTCTGATATTTGTACTTTATCTTTCATAATTAGCCAAATATTCCCTTTTAAGCCCATATTAAGAGCTATTTGCCAAAACATGGCAAGTGCTAAATTGATAGTCTCTCCATTGCAGAAAAATAAATGAGAACACATTCTAAGCTTATATATCTTCTAAAGCAGATTTGCTGAAATTTATTTAAAACGAAAGCAAAAATTTTTGTCGCATGAATTTTACATATTAAACAATAATGCGGTACAATTCGAGTTACAAAAATTAGAACATGAAAAGAGTTTGAAATATACACCGTGCAAAATTTAAAGTGCAGTTTCATGTGATTATATATAAAGTAATCACTAAAACAAAATGTTACACAGTAAATGATGCACGGGCCTGTAATGCCGTTTTTTAACGCTTAAGGTTTTTATAAAATGTTTTGTTATAAATAAGAGCAAACGATTATTTCCTGTATTAATATTAAATTTTATTGCATTTTAATCCAAACTGGATACATTTATCGAATCTTAACTGATTTTTTTTTAGTTTGATAGCGATTGTCGCATACATTTTAGAAAATATTTTATTCTGCATATTTTCTAGATTACTGCATTGTTAAAACAACCCATTTAGGACAATTAATCCATTTTCCAACTGAAAACAGATCCATTTTGCATGGCATAATGTTCTTCGTTATAATTTAAGATTCTGAACTCAAATTTATAAAAACCATCTTACATTTGAATGCGTAAGTGTCTAAGTGTTTAAATAATTGATTTAATTCCTCAAAAATTTGTTCTTCTTGAGAGTTGCAATAATGCATAAATATATTAATAACGAAAACTTCTGAGAGCATGTAGATATTATTTAAGCATCACATTTTATCTTGAAAGATTTATAAGATACTCAAAATCCCCTTCTTCAACATTCCTATGTGCTTTAGAAATTTAACAATTTGTTTTCTTGTGCATTTAAAAAGTAAGTAATGTTTGGTCATTATATATGGATGATTTTCGTTTAAGGTTAGTAGGTTTATTTATAAATGAAATCGGTGTTCGGAACAATTGACTTCTGGATAATATAATATTTTAAATGGATTATTCTTTCAGAAATAAGATTTCGTTTATCAAAACACGTTTTAGAAAAAATGAAACTCAATCATTTGCGAAATAAAATATAATTTACACTACTATAATTAGCTTTGTGTACACTATTTATAATTCTATTGATTTATTAGCTTTGTGTGATAATTTATATTCTATAATTGTTACGATATTTTTTTTATTGCTCGTATTGCGATAATCGTTTAGTAATCACAAGCCGTCTTGATTAATTATCTGAGTAAAATATGATCAAAAATCTATATTAAATGTATAAAACTGTTTTCGGTTTAAAATATTCAAAATATCTAATATTTAGTAAGCAAAATATACTCGATCATTTCCCAAAATATTGCGCCATCAACAGATGAGGTGTTGTCAATCGATTTTCTAACAACTTCTAGCAAATGCGTTTTCAGCATTTATATCGAAATTACCAGGTATTAGCACTTTCGATACTTGCCAAGTATTTGCTTTAGGCCACGCTGACCACCATATTGCATTATGAATGTTATAGACTAGCCCCTTGAATTTCTGAAGCAAGCTGCTACCATTGGGAATTGTTGCTTCAGATTTTATCAAAATCATTGTGTACTAACATATATTGACCTTCTTGACTCTCGACAATATTTAGAAAATGTGAAAATAACTAATATTGAATGCAATTTGTTACTTAGTTAATAATTCGTAACTTTCTAAGCATAAACTATCATTTTTAGATAATTGAATCCTAGATAACTTCCTATTATATTTATTAAATTCTTATCTTTCTATTTAAACTCGTGGCTCCCCGAGATTTCCTAAAATTTACACCATGCAAACACAGATTTCAGTATACTTTGTTACTATGCTTCAAAATGATTCAGTAAATACATTTCCCGTTTTATTTCCATACCCATTTATGTGTGTAACGTTATAATCCTGATTGTTGAAGTAAAATATTTACTCTTTCAGTTGATTGATTTATCAACAATTTGCGTTGGAGTAAATGTGTAATTCAAAGTTCATACATTTATTCTATCGTATATTTCGAATGCTATTTTAAGACGTGCATAAAATAGCTTCAACAGCAAGGCCTGTTGCGGAATTGAACAATTAAGGCTTCAAGAGAATCTAACGTAGATTCGTCATATATGTTTTTATGTACATATTAAATTTACGATGTTCCCTAAGGGTTTATAAGTCGAGGTTAACTGCTATTAATATACTATTGTAAGAAGTGCTCTTCACTGAAATATTAAAATGTGACAGGAACAATTTTATTGACTGAGATACAATTTGTTGCCTGAGACACTAGAATGAAATTTAGTGATTTACATTATTTTCGTAATGAAAGAATTAGAAAAGTCGATGCTTGTCTTGTTCTTTCCATCTAACTGCAACTGGAAATCAAGATGCTCCAAAATGATTTTCTGAGGTTTGAAACAATGTCATCTAAAAGTTATATTTTCAGAATTTTAAAAACTTGAATCCAGATCTTTTAGTTCTTTAGATTTGAGAGTTGTTCAAATAAAGATCTTGCACCTATGGAAAGTATTCTATTTTAAATCTACATCATGTAGTTAGATAGTGGGACTAATGAGGACGAATATAGTTTTCATATAATTCAGGAGTAAAATATTGAGGCACATTTCCTTGTCCAAATAACTACCATGCATTAGAATTATATAATTTGATTGTTTAAAAATGGGAATATTAACTTGATATATATATATATATATATATATATATATATATATATGCTTAATTTTAATTTATACTTTTAAGCCTTTCGTTTATAATGACGCCTGATACTTGCATCGAATTACTGAATTTGTATTTAAATCTGTATCTTAAATTTTTGTTGCTGAATGTAAACTACTTAAAATGAAAAATTTTTGAAACACTTCACTATCTCAAGCGCCGTTCCTGTTATTATAGGAATTGAAATAAGTCCTAAAAAGACCATCTAATTAGGGAATTAAATAAATTCATTAATCAATAGTTATAAAATGACTAATCCTGTCTTCTCACTATTAATGAAATTAATTTTTATTGATAAATATGTAACTTCTAATATTATGAAATTGAGAAATTCGGGAGCATAATTGTGAATTTCGTAGATGCAGAATACTCATGATTTGCTCTCATAGAAGTTAATAATGCCTTAATTTTTGATTAAAAAATGTATTTGCAAATAATTTCAAATACTTTTACAATGAAGTTTACAATGAAGTAATACCTAAAATCACAATAATATAAGGTAATTCATCTATAATCCATATTTATATGTCAAGAAAAATATCTGCAGAATATATTGGTAGATTATCATACTAATAATTTTATTAGAATATTTGAGTGTAAAGAAAATGCGGTCTGCCAGTCCGCACTTCCCCAGGTAAGGGTTAATATTTAGTAAATGTGAGATGTTTAAGAAAATAAATCAATTTTTAATCTTCATGTATCGCAGATACACAAGTGTTAAGGTTAAAGGCGTTTACAAAAACGGTCTTCTGACCTCTTAGCTCTGATTGTCTTAATACAATTTTTTTTTTATAAATCCTTAGATGCTAAATTTATATAATGCCACTTTCAACTGCAGTGAAATCTGTATGTGAACGGAAAGTATATACTTTTATACAAATCTGACATTCTAAAATTTCTCTTCAAGAATGTGAAGCGGTGAGACGTGCACATTATATTTTCGAATCTCGATACATTTATCTATGTAAAGTTGATTACTCCGTAAGTATAGAGTTGAAATATTTAAATTGATATTGTAACTTTTTAAGATTCTTTTACTAAAACGTACTTGTGGATTGTATGGGTAGATTTCCTGATTTATGAAGAATAAATTTGCCTTTCTCAAATTTTGCTTTAAAATAACTTTCAGAGATTATGAAGATTAAACTTTCAGGCAATGTAAACTTTACTAAAGAAGTAAGTTTGCAGTCTTTATTGTACTGTGTTCATGTTCAGAAAATCGATCACAAAATATTAATGTTCAAGAATTTAACGATAATTGATTGAATAGCTGCATATTTTAGCTAAAATCCTTTGCATATTGTTCCCCAAACCCGATTGTAATTGAATTCCAGTTTCAGATTTAATACTTGAAGAGATAATTGTAAAGACGTAGTATGCATCAATTTATTTTTTCTTCCTAAATGTTTGACTGTCTGCAAGGAATATATTCAGAAATTGTAAGAATAGAAGTCCTTAACGCTTTCTTTAAAATATCTGCTTTAACATATTAAAATGGTTGCGTTGTTTTAAAAAAAAGGAAATAACTTTGCAAAGAATTACCTTTATTCAGGTTTTAAATATTCTTTTATTACCATGATCAAATTGTTTCAATAAACGTTTATCATATGTATATTGTCATTCATAAATAATGTATAAGAATCTCTCGACAAAGGTGTTTCCTTGTTATTTTTAAAATGGTGGTACATTCACTTTTGCCTGAGTCTTTTTATAAACATTGTATCATATTTCTTGCAAAATAAATTCTTAAGATTTCATAATAGTTGGGGGGTCTCCAAGCATGTTAGTTTCATTGTTTTTATGGCAAAGGTTCGTTTTTGGGACCAAAAAAATATCAGGAATAAAATAAGGTTCAAATTAGAGTGGGCTTGTGATGTTAGATAAATTTGACATAAAGATTCAAAGTTTTTAGTTTGGGAAAGAATTGCCGACTAGAATGTCTTATTTGTTCTCTGAGTATGGTTAAAAGTTAGACTATTTTTTGATGGTTCTCCTATGTGGAAGTTGGAATCGGATCATGGATTCAACTAGAAGGAAATTGTTGCGCTACTATTCGGGAGGGGCAAAATTGTTGAAACAGTGAGCTAAATTTCTCTTTCCACTCTCATTTTATCACTGTGACTACAATGACATTTTTACCATGGATCTCGACTTTGAAAAATGTTTATATTTGATTCTTTTGAAATCAAAATAACTCTTTAAATAAAGTCACTTTTTAGTATGCTGGGCATTTTTTTTCTTTCGGTATCTTTTTTGCCATTCTAAGATTTTGTTAAAAAATTGTTACGGATTAATTTTAAAGTATGTATATCAGTAATTCTGTGTCATGAGTTTATTTTATTCAAGTTTTAAAATAGCTTACTCGTATGAAAAAAATGGATGGCAGTAACAACACAAGCATTATTCTTTATAAATCTAGTATTTTGTGCACAGTTTAGAAAGTATTTATTTAATTTTATCTAGTAATGATCTTTGTTTTAATTAGTTTTTTAAAAATGATTATTTTAAAATTTGCAGCAGCAAAGATATGAAAAACATTTACTATTAAGCATTAGTTTACATTTCAGCAAGGCATTGCACTTGATTATATGTAAATATCGCACTATAAATGCTTGGTAATCTCAATGAGTATAAAACTAGTATTTCAAGGCTTTTAATTTTATAAATGTCTGAGAAATTTAAATTACATTTCATATCATTAAAAATTTCAATTATATAAGCAATGAATTACGAAGATTAAAGAATCGGCAATGCGAATTTCATATTTGCCTTTAATGTTCAAATTATTGAATTATCTGGGGTAATATATTGCTGGGAGAGAAATAATTTTTATATGAATATTAAATCCTTGCGTGCGCTTTCGTGAGAATTTGGAATTAGATACGCTTTATGCCAAAGATAAGAACTGAACTAGCAAATTATAAACTTATTCAAATCATTGGCTGAAGATTATAATTTCTTGGATAGTATTGGATAATCCTAGCACAATGTTTGTATTTTATTGATGTATTTCATATAGTCAATTTTTTGAACTGCATCTTTTTAAATATAGTAGGCTCGAGGATTCGATATTATACAATTTCATACAGCACTAGTCGAAATAAAAACAAACCCATTAATGTCGACGTTAAGATATAATCTAAGCTTATATTTAAATAGTATATAAGCTTAGAAGCTCAAACGCCATTTGCTAAAAAAAAGTATAAATTTTTCAGATTCTTTAACAATTTCCATCTAGTTACGAGATTAACAAAATAGATTTTTGTGAATCGATAAAGCTCAATTCAATTATGGGATATTTTTAGAAAACAACGTACTTTGTAAACCTCACTTGTAAAGATCTATTTGTTATTAAATTGCATATAAGTATTTTTCATCATATTTTTGCAAATGATTTGCTAACTAATTATGTAGAATTGGTTATATGCTATCCTAAATAGTGCAAAAAAAATTACCCATCCAGCGGTATTCGTTTAAAGAAGGTGTAATTTTTCTTTCAATTTTCAAGAATTTTTTAATGATCCTAAATATATAAGGTTATTCAAAGTTATTTAATTCCGCTTTTATCAAAAAGAAATATGTAGGGAGAAAAAGAATGAAAACTATATTTTTCCGTTCGAGTGCCCAACACTAAACTATATTTTAAAAACTATATTTTTCCGTTCGAGTGCCCAACACTAAACTAAAGAGAACGGTATTTCCGGTCAAGGAATTAATCCGCTATATGAATCATCGTCATAAAAATAATGGACAGAGAAACGACATTCCGTGGATAAACAATTTTGTGTCAGTTGGTTTAAAAAACAAGTCACAGAAGGAAGAGACTTTTAGCAATTCGGTATTGAGTCAGGCAATCGAAAAGCAGCAGAAGGTGGGGCAGTGAAAAAATTTTATTGTTTAAAATGCTAGAAATACTTTGATTTTAAAATTTTCTAATCCCAAATAACAAGTATGAAGACTAAAAAATTATGTCTATGTACCAAAGCATAAAAAGAAAAAAAATCGTATGTATAAGTGCAGTAATGTGTATTTTTAATAATTTTATAAATTTTTAAATTCCAGAAAAATTGACTTGTAAGGATAAAGTTATAAAAATGTTCTAAAAAATTCTAAAAATATAAAGGAATAGAGAAGATAAATATTAAATGTATAATAAAGTACGTAGAGTTAAATAATTTAAATGGAATGACAAAAGATTACAATAATACCTTTTTTGTAGAAATAAGAAAAGTCATTGATTTCGTAATGAAAGGATTTAATATTAAAAATATACAATATTGTAAAATTGTGTATAAGTTTTAATTATGTGAAACATTTTATAACTAAATATCTGTTAACCTAAAATAAAAGGAACTCCGCCGTAGAAGTACAAAGAAGTTTTAAATTAATATATTAAATGAATAGTATGTTTCCTTACAGTATGCATTATTATTAACAATATGTTTATTATTTATTTTATTATAACAAATTATATAGAATATGTGTATTATTACGCAATTGACTTAACAGTACATGTTGAAATAAAACTCCTTTTAATAAAAATTAATCAGCTGGTGTAATAAAATCTTTAACCTGAATAATAATTTAACAAAATTCCATTTTGACACAAAGTATGATCTCATAAAACGTTGAATGATATAGAAATTCAATCTCAAAACAAATGAATTATAAATGTAATTATCTTATGAATAATATAAAAATCAGTCAAGAATTGTCATTTTCATTTTGCTATACTAGTTGGAGGTAAATGTGAGAAAGCAGACTGGTCGAATTGTCATGAGAAATAACGTTGCGATCTGCTGTTCGACACAACAGTTTCCATTAAAAAATAGTTCATGCGCTTTTCCTCACCCCATGTAGAAGTAGGTATTATCTGAGGCATCATTACTCTCCAGGAATAAAATGCCCTCCTTGGATACACTGCACAGTATTCGTAGATCTGAAGTGCCTTTCTGTAGTATTTGCATAGATGATTAAATAATTATTTGCATAGAGAAATGCTACGAATGATTAAAAAAT
>JAPMOR010058182.1:0-17345 GCA_026543865.1 Argiope aurantia | reverse complement strand
ACCCTTGAAAAAGTCTTCAGGCCGGATTCTTCCTTTTTTAATCTTTTTTAATATTTTTATTTGGTTTTTTTGTTTTTCCATTTTACTTTATTTTTATACTTTTGTATATATATATATATATAAATTTGCAATTTAACGAGCATTTGGGCAATTCTCACGTTTTCGAAATATTTTTGTACTTGAGCGACGAACACATGCTTGAATTACGAACGATTTTATCTTATATATATAAAAATAAATTTTTATTTGTCCGTATTTTACTAGTTGCCGTACCGCTCATCAGATTGCGATAAAATTTTGTTAACTTATTACTTGCACTTGCGCGAAGGTAATAGGAATAGTGCAATTATTACCATGTATTTTTAACGCAATAAAATATACACACAAATATCTTCATACGTTTCTATGATTCAGCATTATTTTAAAACTGATAATTGAAATCGACTAAAGATAATCGCACGTATATCAAACAACATAAAATTATTATCATCGATTTCAATCAATATGAGTGAAATGAAATCGAAAATATTTAGTGTAAGGATGGTTTTTTTCTTCTTTTCGTTAATGAATAGTCATCTACACAGTCATTGTCATTCAACATGCACAATATTTTTGCTGTGGTGAACCTCACATATTATTCAGAATTTAACTCACATATGCAAAATAGAATTATTATTATCGATGCTGATCCAGGTAAATTACATATAATGAAAATTTTCCGGTGCAAACAGTAAATGCTCTATCTATTCAGTGAATCGACAAACGATATTTCGGTTATACAATCGTATATCATGTTAATTGCTTCGTCAAAAAATATGCCTCGAAACGTTCGCCAGCTAGTAGATCTACACTGAAGCACACAGAAATAAGCAAATTTCATATTTTCAAACAAACGAGGAAAGATGAGAGAACAATAAAACAGATCTTTTACGAATTGCAGATTCACATGCTTCTAGATCTTATTATCAATATCGAAGACAATGTTAATGTGCTACCCGATCGCGCACATCAGAATCAGAAGACCAACATGCGACAAAAATAGAGTCAACAATTCTTAATGGAAAGCCGTATGGAGAAGATATGCCCATTCCACGCATTCCCATTATTCCCACCGACATACATTTTGATTTCAAAAGACTGCAGTTCCCCATTCGACTTGTGTTCTCGATTACCATCAACAAGGCGCAATAATTTCAAGTGTGTGGATTGAACCTAAAAGAAATCCATGATTTTCGCATGACCATTTGTATGTCTGATGTTTACAAGTCAGACAGTCAAGAAATTTATTTAATTTTACTGAAGAAAAAACAAAAACTATTGTCTACCCTAAATCACTTGAATAACAAATAATAACAAATTCAAATAATAGAATAAATATTGTTTGTACTTCTCATACATTCAATTCAATGAATTCATTATCATTCTATATCATTCAATTTCAATGAATATATTCATTATCGACAGAAAAATAAATATCATTGTTTCTATCATTCCTAATTAAACAAGATAGCTATTCCAAATTTCCAAAATTATTTAATCTGTGGCAGCAAGACGCCGGGTACCAGCTAGTATAAGAAAAAGCATACACAAAAACCTCTCAAGAATTTGTTATCTCATTATCTGACAACTAGAATTATTCTTCTGTGTATACTTCCGTTTGAAAAGATTGCTTTTTATCTTTTACTGTTACATGTTTGAAATTCTTAAGATTACAATATATTTGTTCATAAACTACTGTTAAAAGTCTGCTAAGGTTTAAATGTTTTAGGATTCATTCATTTTAAAAATCAATAAAAATCAATTTGCAAACAATTAACAAATGCAATAAAAAATATACCGTAATAAACCAAGCAGCCGCAAACTAATCTCATTAAAAGTACCATGCTGAGAGATCGCGAAACAGGGAACATCGTCATTATTACATTCATTCTTAGAAAATGAAAAACATATTATTTATGCATCGATTTCACATCCCCGCATTTGAGGTACCCCAAAAGGAATTAAATATAAAGTGGATGATAATATAATATGTATTGTATTTGCGCTGAAAGTTCTATCGCTAAATATTTCTGAATGTAAAAGAAGCATGTACAAAAATTCTTCAACCGAATAAATTTTTCTCTTTCGCTACAAGTATAAGAGCACAAAACTAATATTTCCTTACCATTAAATAAATACTTTTCCCACATTTAACCCAAACCCAGATTCTTGGAATGAATTACGGTTCAAGAAAAGGACGAATGAAAATTCTTGGTACCATAACGCTGCTTTAAGCCTGGAAAAAAAACAATCCTTTTAATTAGAGAGAATTCAAACTACGCAGTGCATTAAATATTTGAATTGAAAGAGGTACGGAAGCAGGGAAACAGAATTGTTTGATTTTCTGAAGGGATCTTTTGGTGCACTTTTTTTAATTCGATGTCCTAGTTAGGGGATTTCTTATAAAAGATCACAGCGGATAGCTAATTAGCAAGATTAATTTGTGTTCATGTGGCTGTGGTAAAGGAATGGTGAGGTAAATCTAAGGATTCAGTTGTATTTGAGTGAAGAAAAAAATATGTTCTTCCAATTATCACGAGGGCGATGGAATTTTTATCCGAGTAAATAAAGACTGAGAAGACTAATTCTCGTTATGTAAATAATGTGGGAATATATCTGTGATAGAAATAACTTCCAAATGTCTGTTTTTCTTTATTTTAATATTTATAAGTTCATTTTATTCAAAATAATTAGATGTGAATTCAAATATGAACGTTATGTCAAGTATATTAGTCTTTAGGTTCAATTTTTTCTAGCGAAAAACTGAAATTTAAATATTAGCAACTTAATAAAATTCATTTCAAAAGCATAATCTTAAAAGTTTTATCATGGGATAATTAATGATTTTCACTTTTAAATACAAATAAAAATGTACAGTCGACATTAATTATTAAAATTTAAACAAATGGAAGATATCAACCAATGTTTTAACCGTTTCTTCGATATTCGAGGTATTTTTTTCTTATTTTACACCACTTGATATGTGCTCTATTATATTTTTGGCATATACATAAGAATACGAATTATTTCAGGAAGAATGATGTTTTAAGGGAAATTTCAAAAACATTAGGTGGATTTCATAATTTATCTTGGTTATATATTTGAACTTTTAAATTTCTTCTGATGAATACATCGTATCTAACTCATTTATGTTTGATTGGATTTAGATATGTTTTTATTATTGTTACACATATTTAACTGTGAACCATATTTTATTATTCTCTTTTGATTATTTAAAAGTTGAGAGTAGACAAATGGGGATGCTTAAATTGCTCGATCTATTAGTGTTTCTGATGAACCAGCCGATCATAGTTGTGATGGGAAAATATGTTCTTAAACTATTTACTCCAATTGTATATCATTTCCCAAGCTTGCTATTCCTCAGTCGGTTAAGTTGTGCGCAATACAGAATTTTTGAAAAATAATATGGAATTTATAAACCCTAATATGTGACATTACTACCTATTCATTTTGCAACTAGCTGAAAAATCTATTCTTTCTCGGAATAAGTATGCTTAATATTGATATACTTAAATAATATACTTAATATATAAAAGTATAATATACTTAATATAAAAAAATATACTTAAATATTGATACTAGAGAAGAAAACATTTTTGATAATTTAATTCCCATTTTATGATCGTTCTATATAGAAAAACAACTTTTAATTGTTATATTTTCACAGTCAAAATCACCTTTTTTTTTATTAATGTTCAGTTTCTATAATATATTCAGTTCTTATGTATTATAAATTAAAGTACAATTTTAATCAATTTAATTTTTACTGATTTAAAGAATTAACAGATTTTTATCACTTAATTTCATATAAATTATATTTTAATCAATTGTAAAGAAAATTCTACATTTATTTTAAAATTTATTATTGACAAATGTTATATATTATTCTTGACAAAAATTTTGCGAAAATAAATTTACGTAAAATTTCTAATTAAATAGATTTTAGAACTCGTCCAATTTATAAGACGATTATAAAGTCCTTAGCAATTCTGGATGTATATAACAGTATTGGATATGTCAAGCAACTTTTGCATTTAAAAGGCTACGATTGCTGTTATTGTTTTGAAATCAGGGGCTAAACAGTGATTTTCAGTTTCTAATTTTGACTCTTTCTTAACATTTTATAATGCCAATTTTGAAAACAAATGAAAAAAAAAACTTTAGCCTTAATTTAATTCCGTACTCGGAAGTTCTTTAAATGCACGAAGAAAAAAGATTAAAATTTGAATGAAACTAATAAACAACTAATAATAAATTTCATTTTACGCCAATTAATATCTATAATTGATATATTTAAATGAACAGAAGATAAGATTTTAATTGCAGTATTATTTAAGAAAAGCAGAAGAGTTTTTCCTCCAATTTAAATGATATATCAAATGATAAATTATTGCTTTCTATCATAAAATGTTACTGCTTGCATTTAATTGAAAGAAAAATACTTTCAAACGATAGTTAATTTCAACATGCGTAAAATCTAGAGATATAATTTCAGTATAATAATCAGCTGAATAATACAAACTTTTAGCACTTGCTAAAAGCTTCGAAGATTTTCAATGATATAAACTTTGTAACCAACCTAAATTTGCATATTATGTCTATTATATTTGTACTTTAATATTATTTATTTTTCAATAAATACTAAATTGTTCAATAGAAATAAAGTCAATAAATATTGTGATTCATTTACGTAATATTACGTACGTAATATTTCATTTTTACTTTTTCGTATAAGAACAGTGAAAGTATTGCAATCTTCAAACAATTCGAACTCGAATTGTTTTACAAATCTCTAAGTCCACTCTGAATTGGAAAAATATATATCCCAAAAATATATGTTTGTCTGCCTGTGACAAGGTTAATTCAAACTAGCTTTGAGCTATATAAGTGGAATTTAGTATATAGTCTTTACACAAATTTCGTAGATTTTTCCAAATTTTGAGCAAAGCCTATTTATAAGAAATATGTCTATCCGGTGTTCCGAATATGGCATTTACTCGACAATTACAAAACGAAGAGAACTATATGAATAAATTTAGGTATTAAGAATTTTCATCTATAATATGAATATATAAAATTCATATACATTATATAGAGAAAATATTGTATTCCTAAAAAAATTCGAAATCGAGATTTTGACGAATTTCCACAGTTTAAACCTCCCTGAGCTCAAAAAACGCATTTTTGTAAAATGTCTGTCTGTCTGTGACAAAGATAATTCAAAACCACTTTAGGCCAGACGGAGGAAATTTGATATATGGTTTTTATAACAAATGAGTAGATTTTTTTATCAAATTTAGAGTAAAATCCTTTCAGAGGAATTCAGAATGTCTAGCTGTTCGTATATAAGTTAACACGACAACTCAGAAAGAAGGAAGATTGATAAATAAAATTCGGCGCATAGATTTAACATCTATAGTATAGTAACTATCTATCAAATTTTGACTGAAATCCAACAAGAGGTTGGAAGCCTGACGGTCTGCACTTTCAGAAACACATAAACATTAGAATTCAAAATCTCAATGACTTATATATGAATATATTAAATTTGATGTTTGATTTTGTGACAATATTGTAGTTTCTTTGTCAAGTTTTGGTTTTATTATAGTTGGAAATAATACATTTAATGCATAAATTTGATTTACAGACACTATTAACCACCTATAGACGATTCATCACCACAAATCACAAAATATATTCTGTAAAATTGCTAATTATTTCGTAATTCTTCTATGTCAGTGCTATTCAAGGCAATTAGGGATAACACATTTATTAGAGAATGCGCGGGAATGTTTTGGGTAGACCCCTATAGCTGTTTACTTTATCGTATACGAAATATAGAGAAAGAGTTATAATCGCCAAAAAATTTAAACTCGAGATTTTGATGAAACACTTTTTTTCAGATCATCCTTGAGTTCAAAAAATATATTTTTGACTTTATGACTGATTGTCAGTCAATCAAATATCAATCTGTGACTTAAGGATGACTTAAAAACACTTTGAGATAGAAGGATAAATGTCCAAGAACGGTTTTTTTTCACTGAATTTGTTGAATTCTATATAATTTTAAGAAGAATCTTTTTAAAGAAATTCTGTCTGTCTGGATGTTTCATTTTACATGAGCCCAATATTTACAAAGCATAAAGAATTTTGTAAACAAAATTTGTTGCAGAGGTTTAGCATCTAAAATAGTAATTCATATTGGGTTTTGCACCAAATGCGTCTACATTTATCCGTTGTTAATTCCGTGCTTTCTCATGCATGTAAGTTCGATAATTCATAAACACAGCACCTGGAATCAATGAAATCTGTTATATTGTCTTGTGACTACAATTCTTGATCAGTATCACAATTTGGTACGACTATCTCTGCAAAAAGGATGTCCAAAACATATATTATCAGAATATATACAGCAAAAAGACCGGATACATGTCAAATATCTTGTATTTTGTAATTCTCCCTGACTACATTTTGTCGCCTTTGCGATGGCGAACAATTTGCACAGTATTCGCAGCCTTATCCAAAATCCCCAATATGTAGATAAAGGAGAAAACATAATTGGGAAGTATGCGAAAATGCGTTGGGGACACTGTTTCTATTTATCTCTATCTAAGGATTAAAAGATGTATGTGTGTACGCGTGCATTAATACAGAGTTGATAAAAACCATTTATTGTGTTTTCCTATTTTATTCCCTCATTAATACCATGGATTCATGATAATTTTATTTTTCTGGATATTCTTTTCAGTTCGTAAATAAATAACTAGCATTTAAATTTATAGTCAGCTAATTAAATAAAAATAAATACATGTTCTTTTTATTTAAGTAACGTGAACATTGGCTGTATCCTGCCTTCACATCAAAACCAATCGAGAAAATCGAATTAAACAAATGAGACTTTGTAGCTTATTTATTTTTTGTACATCTTTTTTTCTTCTTTTTTCTTACTTAGATAGGATCAACTTTCAGCCATTATTTATTCAAATAAAAATCTAAGCAACGGCTGCGATAATTGGAGGGATACACATTTTTTTAAAATTTCCTTTACACACCACATCTCTTTAGATCATCACGATTTTTATTTATTTTTATTTTTTTATTTACCAAGGAATCCCAAATTAATCTTACTAATTAGCTATCCGCTGTGATCTCTTATTATCAGTTCTCAAACTAAAATTTAAAGAAGAGAAAAAAAAGTGTACTCCAGCCTTTTTTTTATAGCAACTCAAAGTGCACCATTTCCGTCTGACTGTGTCCTCCTTCAGTTCAATATTTATTGCGGTATGTGGTTCGAATTCCTTCTAATTAAAAAGAATTGTTTTTTTTTTCTTTATACGGATGAACGCACTTTTGACAATACTAAGTTTTGATATTCCTATTTTCTTTGAACAGGGAAGTAAATACATACTCATATTATGTAAAATTTAAGATTTTTTTTCCCATGAACTTTAGGAGATAAAATTATTATTTTGCATTTTTAGATTACAGATATGTAATAAATTCTTAACGAAGCTTAAGAATTTTAATGACAGCCATTTTCGCTAAATTCTTTGACTGATCGTTTCTGATAATTTAAAATAAATTATAAATGCATGTTTTCACATTAGTTCAAGATGGAACATGATTAATTAATTTAATCTTCCCTATTCCCAAGCAGCATAATAAATTCTACTTGTAGATTATGAAATTTAAAATATGTTGGGCAGTGTGAATACCAATGCGTTATCAATATCATATGATATTTAACGATACCCACAAGAGATCGAAAATTTAACAAAAACTTATCAACGTAATATTTAGGAACAGAAATATTATTTTAGCAGAAAAATCAATTTTATTTATGACTGATTTTAGTTTGAAATCTTCATAAAAAGAATTTTTAACTTATAAAATTACATAATATTATACGGAAACGGATAAAAAATTGCACATTTTACATCCAATGGCAAGGAGTAACATTGTAAAAATTTATTTACATTTTATAAAATAACAATGTCCATTAATATTTGGATGAAAAGTTTAGAAATTTTTTATTTAATAATGTGACAGCAATGCATATTATTAAAATATTTTTTCGTGTTCACCTGATTTACAGACAACCTGAATTCATTTGAACATATCCATATTTGTTTGCTTTAAAAGATTTAGGTAACATATCTAAGCTCGTTATTTCTTTAGTTATTTAAAGTAAAATTTAATATTAGTAAAAACACAAACAAAGTATACTAATTGTACAAAAAAATTAGAAATGTTTCAATCCCATCTTTTACGTTATGAGGAAAATGCCAATATTGTTTAGTTTAATGCCAATCGTTACAATGTTTTGAGATACTTCTGCAAAACACACCTCACAATGAACCCTTTCACACTTTTTTTTAATCTTGCAGTTTTCCTTTTCGCAACTGAAATCAAACCCAATATTTTCCACTTTGCTTCCCAAAAATGTTAAAATCTCTAAATTTTAATTCCCCCCCCCCCCTTCCCCCCCCAAAAAAAATTAAAAACAATCATTTTAAATTTGTCCATGATTTTCATACAATTTGTTTTTGAGTCGAATTTCCATAATTCATATGAAACAATAGGAAATCGATCTTCCTTTGACTTCAAATTCAATACTTAACTCGAAATTTAATTACATTAATTTTATTTTTAAGTATATTAGTTTCGCAATTAATTTAATTAATAGGACTAATCGAAATGAGCTGAAGAGGTGAATAATAATTCCTATCAGAGAAAACTCGTAAACAATCATTATATAGCCATTCTCTACCATTGCAATACTTTAATCCTATGAATAAGGCTTAAAAAAGCAAATTATGAAATTCGAATTAATTCGTATTCGCTTAGTAACAAATGGTGTAAAGAATACGAGAAATTATATATAATAAAAGAAAAAGTTAAACATATTTACTAAAAATGCTGTATAAATATTAAAAGTTTAATTTCCCCATACTCTAATTTAATTTAATTTTAGAATATTAAATAATTTTTATAATATAAAATCGAAACTACGCTGGAAACTACAGATAAATTATGTTATACATTTATGGTAATTATGTTATTAAGGATTATAAATCAGTATCGAAGGATATGACAAAAAGTCATAATATAAAATCAATATGATTTTATATTATAAAAGTTATAATATAAAATCGAAACTACATTGGAAACTACAGAGAAGTTATTTTATACAATTATGGTAATTATGTTATTAATGATTATAAATCAGTATCGAACGATATGACAAAAAGTCAATTATTTTTGTTTTTGTTTTTTTATTGTTTGGTTGGTTAGGTATTTGCTTTCAAATTTTGCAGTATTATGCAATATGCGTGATTCTTAAATCGCAGAAAGTGATTGAAGGCGTTTAATTAAAGAAATTATGCAAAATTTTGTGTACACGAATTTCAAATTATTTGCTCTCCATTAATTAGAAAGAAGAAAAAAAATTATACTGAAATTCGAAAGAGTTAAAAAATAAAAATAATAATAATAACAAGTTTTATCGTATACCTAGTCTTTTATGAATTTCTATGATTAAAAGCCAAAGGATGGCAATTACTAAAGATTTAAAATTCAAACATTAAATATTTCTTCAATGAAAATCTATTAATATATAAAGGATGACACACTTTTTTCTTTAAGACTATTATCTCTTTACAATTTAGACAGGGTGAATGCAGTATTGTTATTTGCTCAAATAAAATCTCTGGATCTGACAATTATAATTGAAAATAAATGTTTTCACGTTCATTTCGCTAGTTCTTTCTCTTATCCAGGAAGCCCAAATTATTCATTCTAATTAGCAATCACTAGCGGTTTTTTGGAAATACTTTTCAGTCTCGATTATAAAAATAGATCTCTAGGGTTTTGTCGTCAAAATCAAACAGTACAATTTCCATGACGGTGGTTTTTCTTTCCATTCAAATATTTATCACTCTGATTACAAGGATTTTATTTTTATTTTATTTAAATCAAGTTTCTTGGAACAACAACTTGATTTTTTATGTTCCTTTAACAAGAAGTTCAGCCCGAACTATGGTTCTGTATTTAATTAAGAAATCTTATTTCTTCATTGGTAAGAAGTTGTTAGCAAGCGTGGCACTTGTTGACAGGATAATTGAGATGGAATAAAGTTTTGGAGGAGAGGTTTGAATTGGTTTGTGATTATGTTTGAAGTTTGATATGTCGTGTATTTCAATTACATTATATGAAGAAATTACATTTTTAATAAAAAAATAAAGATTAGTTTTTTTATTATTGTTTGTTTTAGTTGGAATAATGTTTTAAGCAGTGCACTTTTGACCGTTATCGTAATGCGGATAGATTTATCGTTTTTTAAATGTTTGCATGCAAGGGAACAGTTATAAGGCAAAATAATTTGTTAATAATTGATTAAATTATAAATATGTTTTCAGTAAGAGATTAAATCTATGTTTTAAAGTATGTGAGTACATTAAAAAATCTGATTTTTTTTTCAGAAATTGTAAAATTAAATTTGTTTAATAAAGTTAGAAAAGGTTAATTTATTAAAGCTTTGGGATTTGGTCTCTCAATATATGTTTTTAAAGTAATATTGCTTTTTTCTATTTGCATTTACATGCGTTTAAATTCTATTTTAAATTATTAGATTTTTTTTCTCAAATTCTAATTTTTTATAGAATTGTCTTTCGAAAAACCTCATAAATTTAAAAAAAAAAAATGCTTATATTTTGTTCAAATTTAGTATAATAATTTCTCAGTATGTTCTACAATTCCTGCACTAAAGAAAATGTAATATATTCATTTAGAAATATTTTATAGTTGTTTTAGTGCATTATAATGTGAAAAAAAATTAAAAGTCCCATGCAATTTATCGGTTGAAACCTAATATTTTAAGAAGGGGTAGAAATACATTTCATTTCTTTTCAGGAATTAAATATTACATTTCTTATGTTATCTGCAAAAATTAAAGCAAATCATTTGATAAACTTCAAAACTAGAAAATGTTTGCTTCATTCATCTTTTTAGCCAAAAAGAAAGCCTTCTTTTCTGTTGAAAAAAAACTTTGTCCTTTAACGGTTTTTTTTGGTTTCATAAATGTTTTTGTCAATCCTTTTTTCACAAATATTCGGGCGTTATCCCATACCTTTATAATTGATGAATTGAACTGCTATCCATCCAAAGTATCTTCACTTCGCAATTACTCAATGACAAAAACTTAATTTACATATTGAAAGTCCAATAATGCCCTTTCTGAACTCCCTTCCGATTCAATGATAATGTTGATAGAAGTAAAGTCTAGATAAATAATTATAATTTACACCAATTCCTTCAGTCTGACGAGCTGTGGTAAAATTTCAAATTTTTTACAAATGTTTTACTGTATTTTTTACAGCAGTTAGGAAGATGCTAGCACAGAGTAAAATGCATATAGAAATACTGAATAAAAATATTTCAACAGAATACTTTTTTTTTGGCCAGACACTTTGATAGATGTTTACTAAGATATTACTTAGATGTTTATTAAAATATTTACTAAAATAATGAAATAAGAAAACTGATTTTTTTTAATTGGATCTCTATTTCCTCATTGTAAACTTTCTTTGGGAGAAGGTAGATTCTGTCCAGATTGAATAATCTTTCCTTAAATCGATCGTAAACGATCAAACAATAATGTGGACGATTTATATGCTGTCCAAAAATAGAGTTGGGATTTGGAAACGTTAGCTTACTGTATACTACGATTTGTTGCGGAATATATAGAGTCAATAAATATACCTTCTCAGTAAAAGGTCCCATTTTCTAGGGAAAAAAATAAGATTGAAATAAGGATGTTATTTGGAACTCTTTATGCATTGAATTTCAACTCTTAAAGCTAATGAAAAAGCCTAGACTTTAAAAGAAAACATATTATTTTACAGTCACTGATATTTATAAGTGTGTTAGATATGATTGCTAAATTACTTCATTAGAAATTAATTTTAAGTCCAAATGATCGCGCGATTAATGGAAAAGTTTAACAAACAACTTAGTTTTATACACTATTTGAAAAAAAGACACACAAAAGAACATGCTATTTCATCGAAAATAGCCGTTTTCATCTTTTTAAAATGCCTAGAGATAAATATTTAAGTGAGTTAAAAAAAAGAAAACAAAACAAAATTGTTATGTACAAAATTGATCACAAAAGCGGGAGAGAGATTGCAAACCAGCTACTTACCAGTCCAAATATTATTTCAAACTTCATTAGAAATCTTAGCAGTCAGGGAAATCAAAAAGAAAAATAAAGTGTCTAAAATGCAACATAATGGTATCAAATAAATTCATTCGAAAACTAAAAAAGCAGATTTAAATTCACCTGAAAACACGTTTCATAAATAGTTTCAAAAAGTTAGTATTCAGAAAAGGGAAGCACTAACCTAAATAAACTGAAAGAAATACCGAACACCAACCTCAGCAGGCTAAAAGTCACGTTTCCTTGAGCTCATAATGGATCTCTTTTATATTTTGTGATGAGTAAAAAGAATTGTGTTGGTCTAGATGACTATCAATACTATTGGTACTATCTCGGTAATGAATGAAATACTTATCCTAACGTACAAATGGGAGGAGGGAGTTTTGTGGTTTGGCTAGCAATCGGGTACAGAGGAAGAATTATCCTAATATTTCTGAGTGGGAGAAAAAACACAGATATCCAAGTCTTGAATTTACTTTTCCTTGTCACCTTGAATTCACCTATCCCTATTCCATCCATCCCTACCACCTTTTTCCCTTAAAGGGTAATGCAATAGCTTCAGTAGCATTTAGTTATTCAGCAACTTTAAGAAAAAGAATCTGTAACTATAATTACTATAGTAAAAATGTAAATAAGATAGTTAAGACAGATTGTAATTGCAGCAAAGACATTTATAAAGATTATATAGATGCTGACAAAGGACATATTATAACAGGGAATTTGAAAATTATAGAGTCTAGTTCTTTAAAAAATTTGATGGAAAGGGGAACACAATTTAGATTGAGAGAAAGAGTAAACATTAAAAAAAATCTTAATTTCCATCAGACAAAATTTGGATATTTTTATTTCCAAATTATCTAGGAAATACCATTGGCCTCCAGAAGATTTAAGAGAATGGAAAGTAAGGATTTTAGAGGAAATTAAAACAAAATTTAATGCAGATAAAATTAGAACTAAAAAACGAGGAATTTATTTCAACAAAGCATTGAAAAAAGAAATAAAAAATTTAAAGGAGATGTTTGTTGTTACAGTAATAGATAAATCGGTGAATAATTTCGATTTAATTTGTAAATATTATTATAAAGAACTTCTAATTAATGAATATAACTCCAATTCAACTTACAAATTAAATAGCACCGGGAAAAAGGAATTGGATAAAAGGATGATAGCTTTCACTAAAAAAACTAAAATTAAGATTTGCTCTTTAAACTACCCTTACCTGTTCCCAACAATAAAATCATAAAAAACCAATAAAATTTAGATTCGTAACTTGTAGCACTGGTAGTTACAATTACTATACAGTAAAACATTTTTTTAAATACTTGAAAATTGTATTAGATAAAAATAAAGATGAAGATAGTTTTATTATCAATAGTAATAAAGATATTTTAGACATTCTAAAATATAACAATATTTATAAGCTTAATACTAATGATTTTAAAAATTTGTACACTAATCTACCTCATGAAAAGTTAATAGAGGTCTGTACTATTATATATGACGAATATTTAAATAGAGATATTATTACAAAAAGTATTTGGCTAGAGTTATGCAAATTTAATATTAAAGAAAACTATGTTTTTAACGGAATTAATTTCTATAAACAAGTAAAGGGAATTCCAATGGGAACAGCCTTTTCAAGTGTGTTAGCCAATATTTTTCTACATTATTATGAAAAGGAAATAATTAAGCACAACTTAATAATAGGCTGGAGATACATTGATGACTTAATTTTTTTTTAATTTGGATAATCCTAATGATGTTATTAATTGTTACCCAAAAGATTTAGCTTTGACTCGAACAAACGAAATTCAACTTAAAGCTAATTATTTAGATTTAAATATTGAAATTGATAATGGAAAAACTTTAATAGGTATTTTTGATAAAAGGGATGATTTTAACTTTAAAATAATAAAACTTAGTAACTACCATTCTAATTTACACTCTAAAATTTTCATAAATTTGATTTTTTCACAATTTAACATGATTAAAAAAATATGTAATAATAAAAGTTCTTATATTTTAGCAACAAACAATCACATTAAAAACTTAACTATTAACGAATTTCCCCAAAACTTTTGTAATATAGAGGCTTTGATAAGAGAAGGACTGTCTGATTTCTGACTTCCTCCGGTTTGTTGGCTTTCAGTTATGACTCAACAGATAGTGCTTCAACTTTGATGATGTTGCATTATGACAAAACGTGGCAAACATATATAGCTGTAAACGTGGAAGATTTAAATTTAGTTCAATTTAACGAAGTGCATTTGCACTAACAAGTTTATACCTCACATTGTCTTTTGGAATTAAACTTTCAATTAGTAAGTATTTTGCTTGTTTAATTGATTTTGGTTCCATTTTCATAATTTTTTGTGGTTTAATTTGCTGTGTTTTTATCTGGATTGTTTTTGAGAAATGATTTTATTCTTGTGATACTAATTTTTGTCTCCAAAACCTCAATTTTCTGGGATTTCGGGTCACGAGGGGTCAGTTTGTTGGACGAGAGTCAGATCCTTCACAGAAAAAATCCCTGGTTTAAATCCTCGTCTGAGCGTGACCCTTGAAAAAGTTTTCGGGCCGGATTCATTTTATATTTTTTATTGAATTTTGACTGTAGTCTTATTATTTATTTCTAATTCTATTTTGGTTGATCCAAGTCTTGAATTTACTTTTCCTTGACACCTTGAATTCACCTATCCAAGTTATGAATTTACTTTTCCTTGTCACCTTGAATTCACCTATCCAAGTCTTGAATTTACTTTTCCTTGTCACCTTGAATTCACCTATCCAAGTCTTTATATGGTAACTTCACCTTTCTATTTGTCAGATAGATGTCACATTTATTATCAGAATATTTCTTCTTTAACTTAACGATTGATTATGGAAGAAAATCAACCGATTAAGCATATGATGAAACGACAAAAGTTTGAATTTCAAAGCGTTAATGTTATCTATTGTTAGAAATAAAGAAAAATATTTTTAAAAACTAAATTGAATCCTTCATTTTTAAATTGGTGTCATTAAATAGACAATTTTAAATATTTTAAAGCAGTGTAAAATTCATTTAATTGCAGTATTTTTTTTGAAAAAAGTTTTCGCGGAAAAAAACTAAAATTAATTTTTTGAATTATATTAATTACTTTTTTTCTAAAAAAATGCTTCTAGGTACGCATTTTGCCTTCGAAGATACATATGTGGTAGCCTTAGGTCAAATATCCTAACATGTAGAGCGTCAGCACATAAAAGCACACATTCATCTTTATTATCTACAGATGAGTCATCGTTTACGATCAGATCATTCCTCGGAATTGTTTGTTAAACTTAATTTCAGAATATTGCAAAACTTCATACATCAACATATATATATTTAATGTAATCGCAATCATTCAGGTTTAAAATTAGCAGATATATTTCCTAAGAACTTAATATCTTAGAGGACCTATTACTAGATTTCGGATCAAATAAAACTTTTTTCAAAGAATATGAGCATTGAGGCTAAAAAGGCTATTGAGGCTAAAAAGGCTATTGAGGCTATTAAGGCTAAAAATATAATTTTTTAGCCTTAAAAATAGAAAGAAATATATTATTAAATGTTTATATAAACGATGATTTGGTTTTAATATCATTGCCACAATGAAAATTATTGTGACAATACAGTTTTCTAATGCAAAATATACCCTTATGGATTTTATAAAATTGGGAAATTTTATAAATCTATAAAAAACTTATATATATTTAGATATTTTTGTATATTTTAATAGGTAAAAATATTGCATTTGCCCAATTATATCTTCCAAAATTATTGATAAAGCTACAATAATATGATTAATATTTAATAACATTATAAGAAATTAAAAATAAATACTTCGAGATACGACTATCACTTCGTAGTATATTTGCACCAAGTTGGTAGTCCTAAACACATTTCCATACCTGAAGCTCAGTTTTAAAATAAAAAAACCCAACCCTAAAAGTAAAATCCGTAAAAAAATCGATTACCAGTTGACTTTAATCATTATTTTTTTCATATATGAATTTTAAGTTGAGTACTTTTTCGGATTTTTATCATAAAATTATTATTATTATAGAATAAAACAATTAATATTTAAGTTTTGGCATGATTGGCATTTTGTATAGAAAATATTATCCAAGAATATTCGCATTCTAAGTTATATATTTTTAATTGCTTCAAAAATATTTAAAATGCTGTAAAATTCTAAATAGAAATGCAATAATAAATTCAGGTGCACATTTTTTTAAATGCTTTGAATTTTAATTCGAATAATGGAAATAAATTTTAATAGCACTGTTATCAAAATGATTTTTGCTCTAAATGGTTGTACTCAGTATAAAATAAATTATTGCTCTAAATGGCTAGCTGTATAAAGTAAATTATTGCTCTTTTTAATAGTTTAGCCTTCATTTTAAAATTCAAGTGTTTATTGAAATCGATATATTGACATCAGTCGGAAGAAAATATATTAAAATAAAACTTTAAATGGTGAAACTTCAATTTGTGAGAGGAATTTTCCATTATCTCCAAATTTTATCGAATGTCCGGAAAAGGATTGAAAGCATGATTACCACCGGTACAGAGGAAGAACTTTTAAGGTTATGTCGTCTTCTTGTACCGCCTTCATTATCAAATGTTGCCTTCGGTAAGAATCATCGATTTTCCATAGGCAAGCATCCGAATAGCGACATACGCCACCAATTTTACAATAGCCCGTGGATGTGACCTGTTCGATGGTCCCTCCTTTCTCATTAATTAATGTTCTGGAATAAATGGCTTCAGCGAAGTTATAAATGGAAAATTCATTCTGAAACGCCGAAAATGTCCTTCAAAGGAGAGCTTCGAACCAAACAATGATTTATTCAGGAATTCGGCAGTGGAATGTCGACGCTTTTAATCCGAAAGTAATATTTTGAGAACTGCTTTATCTGGTCGTTCCGCTTCTTTGGAGTGATTATTCCCCCTTTTACGATATGTCTGGTTGTCGACTTCCAGTTCGATAAAGCAGATTTCCAAATGTTATAGGACATATTTTATAAGTATTGTATTTGGAAA
>JAPMOR010058162.1:0-14429 GCA_026543865.1 Argiope aurantia | reverse complement strand
AGTCCCATCTTTGAGTTGATGCTTCTGTTAGGGTGACTTCGTATTTGGCGTTAGATAACTTATTTATGTGCCACGAAATTACCACTCGTAATGCTTGATTGGATTATGCATTATTCTTTATAAACCATCTATGGGGGAAACAAAATTCTTTCTGGGATTCTTAAAACTCCTTCGATGCAACTGATATTCATATTTAAATGAAAAATATAATTTCAGGTAATAAGAGAGATTTGTGTATTATTTGATTACGATTTTTTTTTTTTTTTTTTTTTTTTTGCTATCGTTGTATTTTTGGGTCATAAGACTTTATTCTGTAGAGGACATAAAACGTACACGATAAATAATTAAATAATTATTTCTTTATTTTTAAACGATATGGAAATATAGATACCGGCTGCATCAGCTAATATCAAATATTTTCCCAGGGTGAAAAACACCTCATTTCTTTATATTTACCACTCATCAATCTTTTGACGGCACAGTTTCTTTTACATGCCACCTGAGCGTAAGTAAGCCCTCCAAGTTTCCCATGCATCATCGAATAACACCCACGAGGTTTCTCCTCCGCATCTGATAGGGGGAGGGGTTGAGGGGTTATCCTTTCTTCCCCTTCCCTCTTCTTCCAGGCGTCAAATGATCCCTTTCTAACAAGGGTTAAAGAGTCCGGGGAGTCGTTTCCGTTCCAAGATGGCCGCCCTTTTCATCAGGAAAAGTGCCCCGTTTCCGGATGAACGACTTCCGGTGTGACGTCACCCATCATTATGACGCTGGGGACGGGAAAAAGAAGGAAAACGGATGGCTGGAGAGAGGAAGATTTAGAGGGAAGGGTCAAGGGGAGAGGATAAAAATGAGAGCAACAATGTGTAGAGATGCCACAGGTTGAAAAGTTGGTTGTTTTTTTGGGAAACAGGTGTGTAGTGATTTCAGATCGATATTATTTTATTGGAACGATTATCATCCTAATAATATATGATATTTAAAAAGTTTTGATTGGTCCAACCCACTAGGTTTCGATCGGAGTTGAATGATAAGGGCAATCTTTAAACCCATAAAAAAAAGATTGGCTAAAATGCAGAACCTAAAAAATAAGCATAAATAATACTGCATTATTCATATTCTTCAGAAAGTTTATCTACTTATGAAAATAACTAAAGAGTATCCATGAAATATTTATGTATGAGATTCACGTGTTTTTTATTTTTTTTTTTTATTTTACCTCAATGTTTTTTTTAAGTTTTTACTTTTTTTTTATTTTACCTAAATGTTTATCTATGTATTTATATTTTTTGCCTGTGTACTTTTACTTTTAAGGTAGCCGAATTTTAAAGATAAAAAAACTCACTATTAAAAAAATCCTTAAATTTGGATATTTTGAATGTAAGAGCATCAAACTTCCGACAAAAAAATTTCGAAAATGAGCCAAACATTTCCTAGCATGTAAAAAAAAAAAACAAAAAACAAAAAAGGTAAAAAAAAAAAAAAAAAAAAACTAAATTATTGCTTTGGTGCATTTAATTCCAAATTTTAAATGACACAGAGGTGCAATAGATATCACAATAGATTCAAATACTTGAAAGATCAAGTATTTGAATATAAAAGGAAAGGAACTCTGAATTAAAACATTGTTATCATTACAAGGTTTTTTCTTCTTCAAAAGAAGTTTGAGAATTTACATTTTTTAATGTGTAATTCGTATTTTCAATTTCTGGAATTTCTGTCACAGAGATTTGATTAGATGTTTTCCAAACTTTTCATATTAGAAAATTATAATCCGTTTATTTCGTTTCAGTTTCAGTGCCTTTAAATCATAGGTTTCCAAAGTGGTCCAGGTGGATCCCCAGGGGTCCATAGGAGACCACACGGGGGTGCATGCAGACGTGAAAAGAAAACAGTGGTTCACAAGTTGTAAGTGGGGATCCACGAAAAATTTTCTGGTTTTCATAATAAAGAACAAAAATTTTGGCTTGGATTTACCTATCAACGTAGACAGGTAGCATCATTCACTAGGTAGGTACTCAAAAATATTCAAGACTCAGTTCAAACACAGAATTGAATAGAACAATAGATAATAGTACAAGTGTACTATTATCTATTGTTCAAGTATTCAGAATACGCTCAACATTTAAATACCCTGCATGATGACTTCAAAAATAGATTTAAAGATATTCTGACGATGGAAATACCACCATGGATCATAATCCCATTTGATGAAACGGAAGAGGCGAATGTGGTATTACAAGAGGAGCTACTTGAGCTCAGCACCAACGAGGAACTGAAGGTGAAATTTAAAAAAGGCTATCAAACATTTTGGCTGCAGGCAGAAATCCTCGAAAAATATCCTGGGCTGTGGGAAATTGAGAGAAAATTTTTGATAGCGTTTCCCTCATCATTTCTTGTCGAAAGAAGTTTTAGTGCCGTTACCAACCTGTTAACGAAAAAAAGGAGCAGATTGAACATCAGTGAACGGGGAGATTTGAGATTACTTCTTACAAAACTGAAGCCAAATATTGATAATTTGCTGTCAATTCATCAAGTACATCCATCTCATTAAAAGTATGACTATTTTTTATTGTTGATTTACATTTCAGAGTTCATTGTTGATTTTTGTCAATTGTTGATTTTTTGTAATAATAAATGTTTATAATTTTGTATAACCACAAGAATTATTTTAATAAATAGGACACAAGAAAATGTGCTACTTTTTTTTTTCCTTCTTAACACCCCCAATTTAGGGTGAAATTTTTTAGGAGTTTTGGGAATACAGTAGAAATGTAGCAGCAGGGGGTCTACCAAAAATAGTAAAACTTTGAAAGTGGTCCACGAGAAAAAAAAGCTTGGGAACCTCTGCTTTAAATCTTTCTGAAAACTGACTCAATTGGAGCGTAACTTTCAAAGATAATGAAAATTTGGTAATACTTCGTATTGTTCAGACATTTCTGTTTCTGTAGTACCTCAGTTATTCAGATTGCCACTTATCCGGGCTGTTTTAAGAAAACAATAAAGGATTTTGACTGACTATGATTAATATGTTTAATCTTCGATATTTCAATTCAGTACATAAGTACTGTTCATTCACGGATAAGAACACACTCCGCCATTTTGCGCATCCGTCTAGATGCGTTTATTTATTCAAAATAAGAGTGAGAAGAAAGTAGAAATGAGGAAAGGCTTATATTCATCAGTAAAGTGAACTCGGAATATTCATGAACTTAGAAAGCGTAAAAATTGTGTATGACTCGTAATATTGTGGGAAAAAGATTCTAATTCACAATAAAACACTTTAGAACAATTTTTGATTATTGTAAGAGGCATAACATTAAATTGTGATGAATAAATGGAATTCTGTTCTTAAAATTTGATACTAAACATTTTTTTACAAAATAATAATTTTTATATTAGAATATTTTTTTTATTTATTATTGAATTTTTTTATAATATTTTGAAATTAATGGTAGATAATCTCGGTCATTTTTAATAATATTATATAAAATATTTTTTGTGCCACTTCCGAAAGCCATTTGGCCACTTTAACAAGCCATATAATCAATCAATAAAGAATTTTGAATTAAAATAAAATAGTACTGTCAGAAACGACATGACACTAACATATAAGGGAGGAAAGAGAAGGGAAAAAAACTGAACGAAAAATATCTTATGGGGTGGAAATCAAGGTCAAGGAATGACAAAAAAGTTCCAGTTATAATTCCAAAAATGTTATTTTCAGAAGAAAGGGAGTAGTAATGCAATGAATCATTATTTAAAAGAAGTTTGTCTCAAGTTTGAAAAAATTAGAAAAAGAAATATCTATGCTCTTAATGTTCGATTTTCCTTCTTAAAAATGTAAAAGAAAATTATTAAATAAAAAAAAGTAATATTTATTAATTGTGCAATAGAATTTTTTCGACAAAGTTTTTTTTCCGTTAAAATTAATTTAAAAAGTCAATATAATTTCGAGAAGAACTTAGTTGACTTTTTAAATTAACTTCAATATTTTTAGAAGAATTTGCAATGCATTTTTAACATTCTCAAAAGATATTTCAGCCAAATGTGGTGACTTTATTTGAAGTTTTCTGCATAATGCAGCATGCGTAAACAAATAAGTTTTTGTAAATGTATTTGGATGTGTAATACACTTGTAATGTATTTTTCAAACACATTACACTCACACACACTTCACTCACACATGCGTTTACCGTTTAAGTACCATATTAGGCCAGTGAAAGATTTTCAACTTCGGAACAAGAGTGTCATTGATTTAGTAACTATTATATGTAATATTTTTCGAATCCTGCCGGCTCAATAATTTGTAACATATTTTGGTTGAATTAGAATGCAGATTCGAAGCACTGAGGACATTTCACATTTTTAATTTCGTTTTATTCTCTCTCGGCAGGCATGATACAAGAAGGCGCAGCGCGTCACAAAAGCAGAAGTAAAAAAGGAGGCAAAAAAAGGGCCGAAACAAATGAGGACTAATCTTATATAACATCGGATTTCTGGCCACGCGCCAATTCAATACATATGGTGACTTTAGACACCTTTTCAAGGGCACCAAAGGGATCACTTTTATTTGAAACGTAGTACTGATGGCGCATTAGTTTTACAGAGGAATTAATTAAACCGAAACTTTAATTGGATCACGAAATAAGAGAATATTTTAGAATGAAGTTACTATGGGCTAAATTACGATGAAGTCCCGGAAATTAATTAAATTGAAATTAGAATTAAATTTTTTTTATTTTGTTCTATTTATATATTTCCTTTTGTGTTTTAGAAAATCATCATTTTTTACTTGAAAAATAATTGTTAATTAAAAAAAAAACAACATTGATCTATTAAAAATAAATATCTTGATTTATCTACATTTCGTTAATGTAATCATTTCAGCATTTTCAACTGATGATAATTTTGGATTCTAGATGAATTATTTAATTTGTACAAAATTAAAAAGATTTTGTCGCGGTAATATTATAATATTTTGTATATTTTATTTAAATAAAGCATTTCTGTTCATTCAAAATATTCAGTCTAAAAGTAATGTTTTATTAAAAAAGCATTTTGTAAGAATTAATTATTAAACTCTTTTTAACATATTTATAGTTAGCGTCATTTCATATTTAAATTTCAATCCGTATCACAAAACACTCATTTGATCGTTTACATCAATGCATGCTTCAACATTAAACCGCTGCTAATCATATGTACACCAGAGAAAAAAAATAATAAAATCAAATAAATAATCTTTTCCTACCGCAGGTAAAACGACTTCATCGGCGCTCGCCAGGAAGCGCTACAGGAGAATGACTGATGACGATTACGATTATGATGATGAAACTGCAAGTTCCACTGACATGTCATCGCCTGCCATTACTCTTCTCGGGATTTCGCCGCTTATCGCCAGCCGAAGTATGAAACTTTCCTCCAATATTGATACAAAGAATTTTTGCTGCTGAATAACTTTACCTTTCACCTTTGTTTATTTTAAAGTCCCACTGCTCATAAATATCACACAAAAATACTTTTTTTTTATAAAAACATTCTTTGACCTAGTATTAAAAATATAAATAAAATAATGTCATCGATATAAAGTTAAACAACTATTATTCTCGTTTCAGTAGTTTCTTACTTTAGGAGAACTGAACTTATTAAATAAAAAGCAGAAACTTTTGGATTTTTTTAAAATTTATATTTCTAAAAATCGTTTTATTCTAAACATTATTTTCTTCAATTTATATTTTTGTCGCTTGTTGAAAAATATTTTTTATGTATATAAAACTACATGTATTTGGCCACTAAATAGATAGAAAATATTAATGAATGCTAAAAATTTCAATTAAACATTATTTGTGATTTTCTCTTAAAAAATATTTTAAACAACTTTTGATAGATATTCAAATTCTGAAATGTTAGTATCTCTATATTGTTCTGCTCATTGTGCTATGCATCTTTCTAACTTTATGCCATGGTGAGTTTTAATTTCAAATGAAAATGATTAAACTTCTCAATACAATTACTTTTACAATAAAATACAACTCGAATGAAACAAACGAATACAATAACTTTTTTTGCATATATAAATATGTTTTCTAAAATTATAAGGCTAGAAAGTAGAATCCTTTGGGATTAGAGTTGTATATGCAGTATAGTTCGCTGTTACTTTGTATCAGGATTTAGTATAAACAGAACACTATAAATAAAACTTCTCTGATTACCAAAATGCTGGAACATCAAATTCTTTTGATTCGTAAGATTCTTATGGAACTAAGTAAATTTTCTGCGTGACAAAATAAGCTCGCAGTTGTGAGAAAAGAATTTTAATGAAACTAATATTTAGAAGGAAAAAAGAGTTCGGAAAATTTTTCCTCAAATTATCATTTGCGGTTTTTTGTTTTTGTTTTTTGTTTCTTTTCCCCCCTTCAGAAATCGTTAAATTGGATTGTTAAGATTAAATTGTGTACGAGACAGCTCATCTGCCTTTCAGACAAATGTTTATCTGTCCTATAGCAATTTTTTTTAATACTAGTTAACTTTTACTTCCTCTTTTATAAAGTATACAAAAAAATATTTGAACGCAAGAAAGTAATGGAACTTAACAAAAAATTTGAACTCGAGATTTTGATTTTCGGATTCAGGGAGGTCTAACTCCGAAAAATACATTTTAGGAATTATGTCTATCCGTGAACACGATGATCTCAAAATTCTTTGAACTCGATGGGTGAAATGTGGTTTAGGTTTACACCAAATTTGTAGATTTCTATAGAATTTTGAAAGAATTTCAAACAAACGAAATCTACCGATTCGGCTGCTAGAGTACCAGTGAACACGATAACCACAAAATGTAAAGAGTTAGACTGATTAAATTTGATATATGATTTAAATATCTAGAATGTAATTCTGTATCAAATTTTGAACGAGAAATATCAAGGTTTGGCCGTCTGTCGGCTATACTTTTGCATTCTTGTGAATAAAATAACCAAAAAATATAAAAACATGGATAAATAAAATTTAGCTCACAATTCTAGCAACTAAAGAATAGAATTTTATCATGTTTTAATAAAATCTGTCTAAAGGTTGACCGCCTGTCGGTCTGTACTTTTGGAAGCAAATAAACGTGATAATTAAAAACAGAGTGACTTAAAAAACGAAATTTGATATGCAATTATATGTTTACGACAATAGTTCAATGTCAAATTTTCGTTTCCATTGACAGAAAGAAAGATGTACACAATATTTATTTGATTTTCTGGCACTTGTTTGTTAGCCGCATGCCAAGGATCAAACGCAAAAGATCGCACGCTAGATTCATGCCAAGGATCTATATTCAATATCACTGTCCGCTAATGCCATGCAATTGAAACACAAGCATCAATTTTCTTTAATTTATATCGAAACATCAGATTCTCATGTGTGAAACTCTAAGCGCTAGTAGTATTTACGGTCTTGTCCAATTTCCATAATACAGGGTGATTCAAAATTCATGGTTCAATCATTTGGATAGGATGTAGAGAACAAGGATACGAAAAATATTTACGTAGGAAACCTAGAACACAATCCATTTCTTTAGAGATATATACAGTGTCAATTCAAATGAAACAAGATATTTTGCTTCTAACTTCTATTCTGGTGATGATATTTTAATAAAATTTTTAACAGTGGTACATTTATTTAAAATAATCATTTATTGTACAGAAATGTGCAGAGCGCAAATGCGCAAATCAGAAATTAAAAGAAAGACAAAACGTTTAATGATGGCATCGTTGACAAGTGCAATGTTTACAAGAACTCTTCGAAATTGCGTCCACCAACTGCGATAGGTGCAGTTGGCAGGTATTTCATGCAACTACTGATATTCGAGCAACGATATCCTCAGCTGACTCAACTGGAGTCTGATAAACAAAACTCTTCAGATGGCAGACGTTTTATCTTTCTTTTCACCTCTTATTTTTGTAACTTGCGCTCTGTACATTCCTGTACAGAAAATTATTGATTTAACTAAATGCACTACTGCTGAAAATTCAATTAGAATTTCCTCACTGGTGTAGAAGTCAGAAACAGAGCATTTTGTATTAGTTCAATTGACACCCTGTATTTATGACTAAAGAAATGGACTGCGATATGGATTTCCTATTTAAATATTATTCTAGTGATTCTCTATTATACACTATCTATATTATTCTAGTTGTTATCTGCCTCCTACCAAAGTGTTTGTACCATGAATTTTGAATCACCTTGTATTATAGAAATTGGACAAGAGTGTGAATCCTGCGAGCGCTCAGATTGGAACACCCGTGAAGGCTCAGAATTTCACAAATGAGAATTTGGTGCTTCGGAATAAAATTAAAAAAAAATATGCTTGTGTTTCATTTTCACAATAAAGATGAAATACCATTCCTTGGCAGTACTCACCTTGCATTTATGACTGAAGAAATGAATTGAGATCTGGGTTTCCGGTGTGAATATTATTCGTATCACCTTTCTCTACCTCCGCTCTAAGTTTGTATAATGAATTTGGAATCCATCCGTACAATACTTCCCTTACACTCCCTCTAGTGTATCGCGCATAATGATTTTCGCATCACCCAATTTAGAGACAGTATGCCAGCTGAAAAACATGATCATGCTAAAACGCAGATTAGATCTTTCGGATCAGAAATCTTTCTGTATTATTGCACTTCAACGTGCCTCTCCAAGCGAAAGAAGTCAACGAGTCTGTTCTACACGTTTAAAAGTCCCCGGAGCCTATCGTTCATATAAAAGAATGGCACACTCACCGAACAACAGAAAGAAATAAAAATAAAAAATAAAAGGGTGGGGAATGAAGAGAAGATAGAAGAGTCATTTCGCTCATGGAAGGGGTTCGTCATAACGATCGGACTGTCGCCTGCCACTAATGGGGTGGTTGGTCTCCGGGAGGCGATAAAAATATAACGGTGAAATTGAATGCATTTTTTTTTGTTTTGTTCTGACCTTTTCTTTCAGAAGGTGGGGAAGGGGAGTAGAATTACACGGCAAGTGATTTTATTTCTCACCACCCACTCTCTTAAAATAAAAGGGAAGGTTCTCATCATTTCTTCGTCTTTTTTTTTTGACAAGATCTCGATATTGGATGTTCTTGATCGCCTGATCAAGGGTACAGCTGTTGCTCGCAGCTTTAATGCACTGGTTCTTTTACAGAGTCAGTAGTAGATCTCAAAAGGAGAAGTGCAGTTGAAGATATTTTTGAAAATCGAGCTTAACTTTCACTTTCTCCTTTCAGCTTTGCTCGTTTTATTTGCCATTTTTTTTTCTTGTTCAAAATTAGAAGTTTGATTTCTAAAACAAACAAAAACCTTGACTTTTATTTCCTACTTTCGACTTTATTCGCCCCATTTGCCATTTTTTTCTTGCTCAAAATTATAAATCTGTTATTATAATTATCTGTATATTATAAGATTAGAAACCTGATTTAAAAAAAGAATCTGCTATTTTTTTTATTTCAAAAAACAATATGAATTTTCAATAACTATGAACTGAAATGATATCTCAAACCCTCACTAGATGTCTCGACAAATACATGCTATGAGAAAGGATTTAAAAGAAATTATTTAATGTCAATTCCATTCTTTTACAAAATTTCTTCAACATATTAATATCTTCGAAAAATCATTGAAATTGAAATTTTTTTTATTAATTATTTAACACCAATTCCATTCTTTTACAAAATCTCTTCAACATATTAATATCCTCGAACAATCATGTATTGTTAAAAATTAAAATTTCTGAGGGAGAAAATTCAGCACTATTTCTAGAGAAACAGTCTTCAAGATTAATAAGCAGACTTCATCCATTAACATTGTATTTTGCCATACTCTTCCTTAATAGAGATTATTGTTGTTTTTCTTTCGTGTTCACATGCACACGGAAAATGAACAGAAAAATTTTCACACGATGGATTTTAGTACACTTTTTGTTCAATTTTACAATTTAGTAAAAAATTAATAAAACCATTTTTATAGACCCTATTTTATTCGCATATCACAATACATTGTGAAATTCTGGTGTCCCAAATATATATAGAGAGACATAATCCTATAAACTGCTTTATTGGACTTAGGAAAATTTAGAACATGAAGGTTCAAAAAAATATCAGTGCCATATTTGAAAATGACTATAATATTTATTCTAGATATATTAGAGCGATCAGAAATAATCTAGAATGCTTCTTTTAAAATATATATATAATCGAAAAGGTACTAGAATGCCAAGAGAATGGCATAAACGACTGAGAATGCATTGAAGATGAATGAAGCTCTAGTAGACTCATATGTCTCCAGAGATCAGGTTCATCAGGTGCACACCGATCATCATTTAAAAATTAGAGGCATTGCTGTATCATTTGAATTCTATCAAATAGTTTTGAGAGACCACAAGTTTAATTGCTTCAAGAACTTACGATTTGCTCCAATAACAACGTGCCCAAGTGTGTCAACTGATTATTTTCCAAAGCTATTTCTTTGTGAAACAGTGTATCGGTGTTAAAATTGGGATCTATAATTTTAATATTGTACAGCGCTTCTGGGTTCGTGTAGAGTGAGAGTCGATAAAACAATCTCTCGAAAATCACAAGACGTTTATTCGTAGAAATCTCTAGCAGATGCAGTAAATTACAGCAATTACGAGTCACAAATACGCAGTTCCAAATCAGCTAATACAACAGGAAACAGCTTCCAAACATAGAGGTCTCTAATAAATCAGACAGATAACAGCTTCTGTGCACTAGACTGACACTCAAGTCTCACTACTCACTAATAACCATGGTCAATGAGGCGGTGGTGTTTATACCTGACTTGCCGTGCAAATCTAGGACTTTCGCCAAGGTTCTGGAGGGTTCTAGGCTATCTCGCTTAGTAATGGTCCTAGAGCTTAGGTGATGGAATTTTCCAGAACTATCTATTTTTCGCCAAAAATCTCTCCAAAAGGTCGCCAAATCACTTGGAGTGCCGTTTTTCCGTAAAATTCGCCTAAATAGCGCGAGTTTCGCCCCAGAATCTGAGTATTTCAGATCTGTCTGAGATATTTCAAGACGAATACAAATATTTACAGAAATAGTTACAAAGTTTGTAACTATAGAGAAGCAGCATTATAGTTAAATGAAAGCTTTTGGGAAAACAAAGCAAGACAAAAAAATCTATACGAAAATCATTCGAAAATGAATAGATGGTTTTATATCATAGATGCTTTTATACTATTATTATTGTTCTTAGTGCTCTTTATGTAATTATGTAGATGTTTTTTATGTAGATTGCCAATACAAAATATAATTTGAGTTTTTCTGGTGTTTGCGTGAAACGCTTCTTCTGAAATGACCTGAATGGCAAAGTAACTAATGGAATTTGGTGACGCATGTCATCTCAAAGTGTCTTTATCATTCAGGAATTTTTTAAAAAAAGTTATAGCTGCACTATCTCCTAACGAATAAGTTGCTATACCGTATGCTCCTATCAAGTAATTTTGAAAGATCATAGGTTTACGGTGCATAGATTTTTAAATTGCTTCAAGAATTTAAAATTTTGCTCTATAAATAATGCATTTAACGTATATAAATGCAGCGAAATAATTAAAATATTTTGTTACTTCGCTGATAAGATAATATGTCATCTCACAGTGTCTTTATCACTCAAAAATTTGTGACAAAAAGATACTGTTCCCTTATATTCGAATTCACATGATATGGCACTATATGACTTTTACTTTTTATTGGTCTCAGTGGCCAGTAGTTAGAAATTTATAATTAGTAGACAGTAAAATGACAAATAAAATGATTGTTTTGCTTTCTGACAATCGATAATTTTTCATCAAAGTACAATCTCGTATGTGAGAAAGTAAAAAGCAGGCTGAGAAGCTTATACAGTTTAAGAAAAAATTTGCTAGCGTCGATCAGCTGCATGTGATTGTTCCAAAACCTGCCAAAGCAGATTAACTTTTAGAACACTTAGTTAACACAATATGTTCCATAAAAGTTTTGCAAATATATAAAAATATTAATAAATCATTCCAAGGGAAAAGGCTGGACTCAAGAATAGTACTATGCAAATGGAGCATTACAATAACATATCGCACAAACACAAATCAATCACTATTCTACATACAACAATTGTAAAAAGAATAAAACATAATTAAGAAATAAACAATCTATTATAAAACGTTTCACATTATAATATTTTCCCTTCTTTGCTGACATTACATAGGCACTTTCCGAAAAGTCACTTGATTAGTGAGTGAGAAAAAGAATGGCCAATGAACACGATTTCAGTGAACTTAATCAGAGATGACGAAAGAAAATCTTTGTCTTTCCTCGCCTGAGCCGAGACGAAGCACGAATTGCTTGATTACATTAAACACAAGTTTTAGAATCGCATACACGATAGGCTGGAAATCTAGAAATACAGCTCGGATCCGTAAAATGATGCAGTCAATGTGAGCTAGGAAGAATATTAGTAATGAAATCCAAAGAACTAGAAGGGAGGTGGCCAGTTGCTGAGATGAAGCATGAATCATTTTCTTATTTTAATAGTTTTCTTATTTAAGTTTTTTAATCTCATATACGGTCAGTTAGAAAACTAGAAATACTTGCTACTTTATATTTTTTCCAGAATAGGTTGGAAAGCCAACAATACTGAAGGGAAGAAGGGTTTACAACGAAAGTCATTATGCCGTTTGTTCTTAGAGTACGAAATGGGCTAGAAAACAAGCAAGCACAACAATTGGGATTCTAAAAATTTACGAGATAGAACGTTACGGGAATCTCACAAATAGATATCTGAGAAAACAGATTTCTTAAGGAAGCACAGCTTCACATGCTTTGATTGAATGAACGTCATTGTCATTGATTGTACTTCTTTTTCCTCAAATTATTTGTTTAATTCTAATGGTTTTGTGAAATTAAGTAGCATTATCTATTTGTTCTCCTTTTTTAAAAATAATTTTTAAAACCGTTTTATTGAAATATATATTAAAAAAATACAAGTATGAATATAAATATAATATATATTTATATTCATATAAAATATATATTTCATATAAATATGAAATATATATTTTTTATGAATCAACAAAGAAGCTTTAGTGTAAAAAAGATATAAATTCCATAAGTGGATTATTATCTGAAGAATATACACGCCCTTGAGATGAAACTGAGCCTAAATAATCGCCAATATCACCTCTCACTCTGCCAACTAAACGCGCTCTCTCATATGCACTTTATCAACTCCTAAAGACTTGGCGATTATTTTTTTCTCATGCGAGGCGAGACTTATTGTTGTCGGAATGCCAACTAACCTTCACCTAGACATCATTTTCTGGGAAGGAGGGAAAAAAAATGTATATCGAACTGAAGAGTTGTGAGTGGTTGGGGGAAAAAAGCCAATAGTCACGTGATGATTTTTCTCGAACTTAAAGACTCCACTCTCCCCATATCAAGTACCTGTCAAACCCACGCCCGTTGAAACGAAGGAAAGTCGTCTGACCCTTCAAATATCGGCGAAGAAGAACTTTTTGAGGGGCGAGAAAACGACATTTCGATTTATTTTCCGTTCTTTCATACAACAAGGGTCTCTCGGCGAATGATTGTTTATAAGATATTCCGTTGATTTGATTCTAAACGATTGTTTATTGGATACGATGTGCAATTGGGGATGTATTCGATCACGTACAAAAGGAGAACAATCGATGCTATTTCAACGCCAAATATATTTAACGTAATCAAAGCGAGAAAGTTTTTATAAGTGAGGGTTTTTATTTATATAACATTGTATTATAATATTAGTTTATTTATGTATTTTAAAGTTTGATATTAATAAAGATTGTTGATGATATGAAATGTATCCTAAATTAAATGCCATATTTATTGTTCCCATTATGCAAACTATGTAAAGCGAAATGACTGAAATGGAAAAAAAAAATCGAATTCGATTTGGTGATGAATTACTATGTTTTAAATCTCCTTGAATTCGAAACACAAATATTTAAATTTGTCAGTGAATCATAATTAGACTAAAAAAAGAGAGAGAGAACTAGAACTTTCATGTGCAGTATTTGTTCTAAAATTGAATATTTTTATCAATTGTGTGATGCAACCACTCATTGGAAGTCTCTCTGTCTATATGCGTTTATATGAACACTATAATTTAAAAAGAGAAATAGATACATAAAGATCGATAGATAAATAAAACTCATCATATTTACATAGAGATTGATAGATAAAACATATGATTTTATCATTAGAAATTTTTATCTGCGTCAAATTTTGAACCAAATACATTAAAAGGCTGTATCTCTATCCTTGTGTGTATAGATATCATAAATCAAAAACGCAACGAACTTTATCAATGCAATTTCGTTTCACAACAGAATTGCAAATCTGATTCAAACTTTAGATCGAATCGAATAGG
>JAPMOR010058156.1:0-35041 GCA_026543865.1 Argiope aurantia | reverse complement strand
ATTTGTTGTAAGTCATTCATTTGTGTAGAAGCATGGCTACAAGACCCGGATAATTTTGCAGTCATTAGTCGTGTAAAATTATTTTTTTAATATTATCTTGTCCAAATTTGCTAATTCTACAATTTTCGAATTTATAAAATGGAACACCTTAACTGCGGTAGCAACAGGTGCAATAGGTTCTTACATCAAGTGGCCCACTCAGACTTTGCATCAGACTACACTTTGGATCAAACATTAGCACACCATTTAACGAAGCCATCTGTCTCTACAATTTGATCATTTGACTTAGACATTGGATCGTATGTTTAAATCAAAACGACAAATGAAATTAAGGCATTACAAACGTTATTCGTTGTAATGCCTTAATATTCGTGTGCCCATTTGAGACTATTGGATTAACGATTGTACAAATTTATAGAAAAAGAGCCTACTGATTGCAAAGGATAGAAACTGTATAAATAAACGCATCCGGGCACTTTTGAATTTTCACATGTTTTTCGAATATAACCAAAAAGGGTTGGCAGACTACCACTGAACTTAAAACGCGTAAAAAATAAGTTTGAACTCAGATTTTACAATGAAAATTCGTTTGAACATACGATCTTCCACGTTGACGGCATTTTGTAGCCAAGAATCAAAATTTTATAATTTTTTTTTCTGCTTTCCTTTGTTATTTTTGGACTGCTGTGATTCGAAACACCACAGGAATATTAGGCTGGATAATTCCATGCGGTTAAGTTTCTGTCATACATGAGGATAATAGCAGAGACTTGTTTATAAGCTGGTAATCTATGACTAATACTCAGTCATCGCCTTGCTAAAGAATCAACAACTCCTCTGCAAGCACCTCAAGGCTCTGTCTTCTATTTACACACTCTGAGGAGGCCTTCCAGGCTGTGCAGAACTATAGAAATTCAAAGAGTTTCCCATTACCCGTTTTATACCATTCCAAAATTGATTACCAATGGGCAACCTAGCAATTTTGAGGTTTAACTATCGGATTTACTTGTCATGGAGTGATTACACATAACATTCTTACGATACAGCTCTAAGTAAAAAACGACTTATTTTTTTTTGAAACTTATGTTACATTTCAAGGAAATCCCGAATGACATATCATAACTATTTCCCAGGTGTGGCGGCGTGTCCCAAGTCCTTGACAGAGGACGGCTACGAAATGCAGTTCGGGGTCAATTACCTAGGTCACTTCCTCCTCACACATCTCCTGTTGGACAGAATAAAAGCTTCTGTACCAGCGAGAATCATCAACGTTTCCTCGATTACTCACATATGTAAGATATTTTTCATAAGTCATTCCAGTTGAATGTAAAATTACATTATAACAAGCAAGTTTATATTTAAAAATTAGATTTTTTCTTCATTTGTAAATTTGAAATGAATTGAGTTTCATAGTATGGAATATTAATTGTTTTTTCTAATACAGATCTGATAATTTTTACGTTTGTGATCTTTTTATTCACGAGGATAAAACATATGTGAAATTAATAAATGAATATTTATTTTCAAATTAAGTGTTCCAAACTTACTACCTCACTTGCTAACATAGGTAAGATCATTTTCATAACTCATAATAGCCTTAAATAAAATATATTGTAATCCTTTAGAATAAATATAAATAATAATGACAAAAATATTCAATAACCGAGAATTAGTTTTGCATTATTAGATCTGAAACAAGTTGATTTGATAGATTGGAAAGTCAATTGTTGGTATAGCACAAAGTTAAAAATTCTTACACATGTGACATATTTTCTGCTAGGGAGAAGTGTATAATATTTAATAAGTAATTTTTATGCAATATAATATTTTTAAATAAATAAATAGGTTTCAAAAATGTATGAAACTTTAAAAATAATCCTTAGGAAAATATAAATGTATTCAAGCAAAATCAATGTACGGAAATAAGCGTTTGTGATTGGTTAAGGAATAGAATTGTAACAAGTGATAGGAGAACAATTTTTCTCTTAACATTCGAAAAATTTGTCTTATGAATTTTTGAAACATTGTTTTGTTATTTAAACCCCAAAGAATATATTTACAAGAGATACATCATTAATCCGCTACCGATTTATTTACCGATCGAGAAGAAAATAGTCGAATTTTCTTTATGGTAAATCTTCTCCAACACAGCTTGTAATTTTCTGTGTTCAGATCGCATGACTTCTTGTAGAAAAAAGAGGGGGAAACCTATAAATGAAAGCCGATTTGATTTTAGAGGGACGATGTTACGGAAAATTCATTTAATTCACTTACCAATAGAATTTCAATAAAATATTATACATAGATGTACATTTTTATAAAAAAATATACATTTGTTTTTTGTTGTAAAAGCATTTCGTACTCATGTTTTGCTAAGCTTTTAACAAGATTGGTATGTTTCTTATAACCCATTTAAGGTTCGTTGGACATAATGAGCGAAATATTCTCCAGCCATTAGATGTCCTCGTTCAACGCTCTTCAAAAGGCTGTTTGTATTTCCTACCCTATGTAAGATTTCTTTCGGTTGATAATTCAAATTCTTGAATGATCATTCAAGAAAAGGAAATTGTTTTAAAAACTACATGCCATAGTTTTTCTTTTGTTTCAGAATGTGAAACAGCAAAATCCGTATAATTCTATACTCCGATCCTCTTGATAATTCATGAGAAAAGTACTGCTTTCAATGATCGTTCAGTCGTGTAAAATATCCGAACAATACTTCAAACAGTAATTTCCTGGGAGCCTTTGATCGAGGTTACTAATTTTTGATCATAATTTTAAATGGAGTCAAAGCAAGATTTGTTTAACGCCTTCCAATAACATCAGTAAGGGATGAAATTTCAACTGAACAAAAACAGTTGCATAAAAATCTAAATTTTCTAGTATTCTACATACGAGTTGCTCATGTTTTGCACATTAGGCATTTGTTGCCATTTTTTTATTGAAGATAAAAATTGGATTTAAATTAAGAAAGACTAATTGTAATTAAAATATCATTATCCTTTTATAGCTCAAGTTATTTCTTAAATTCTTACGAAAAATTTATTTCTTATATTGTTTCCGAATTACAAAGAGTTTACTATTTTTCCCATATGTTAAACGCAGCAATAATAACTTACAGACAATGAATATTACCCTTGTAAGAAACTTCTCGTGAAATGAAATATCCACCATGCATCAATTAAACTTATAGACTTTATCGGTGTTTAATATCAGGCTTTATCGATGTTTATTTGGCTTTATAGATGTGTCATATCTGGCTTTATCGATTTTAATATCAGGCTTTATCTATGTTTAATATCTGGTTTCATCGATGTTTAATATCAGGCCTTATCGATCTGTAATATCTTTGAGCTTCATGTGACATACTTAGCCGAAAGGAAGTACTTTTTATCGTTTTTCTGGCTTTCTGATTTTTTCTAGCCATTTCGGATGCAGAATTTGGTATTGGAAAGAAAAAGAAATAAAATTCAAAGCATAAACATGGTTTTTTCCACAATTTACAGAAGGATAAAATTTTAAAATGCTGTAGAAAAAAGCAAATAATTCTGTGAAACTTGGACAGTAGAATCAAAATTTTGTAAAAGACATGGTTGATTCTACATAATTTGCAAAATGATAGATCATTTCGTATTCTCAATGAAACATTTTTCATACCTTTAGAATTTCTATCTATCTTCGTAAAGCCCAAAACTTACCAGTAGCCTCTAAATCAATTTTTTTTGTCGTGTGACTATTTTAAGCCAAATTTTGCGCTGTAAAGACCCCTGAACACCCGAGGGCAGAAGTCTGACTTCTAGCTCAAATGAAGATAGCACACACACACACTCGCTTGCACAACCCTTTTTTACAGGGGGGGGGGCTCATTCATGCACCTCACAGAGAGAACACAAGGAAGAGAACAACCATGCCCGAATCAGGACTCGAAGCCGGAACGCATAGATCACGGGGAAGACGTGCTATCCCTAGGCCAAGAAGTTGGCAAACTATTTAATGTCAATGATAATTCATCAACACTTATAAAGGGAATGGCTTATATGTGAGTGTCTGCAATATCCGAAATTTGGTCGACAATCAAGTCATGGTAGTGATTTAATACAACTTGAAGATCGATTTTTTAAATTTAATGCAGAATCTTTTATTTAATATTCTGTATTGTTTTGGATGCTTTTTTACACAAGCTGGCACATAGTATCATTTCTAATGACTGCTGAATATTAAACAATATACTATCAAAGAATGCAAATTATTGTCGTTCATGTTTGTTTTGTTCCCGTAATGCCTGTTTGCTAGATTTGGGAAATCTTTTAAGAAGCTCTGTGTTTCCAGAAACGTTTTGTGAATGAAAGCTCACATTTCTATATCCGATATTTCAATTTCGTTTCAAATTTTTTGAGGTTATTATTTTTTATTTAAAATTTATCAATAATTTTAAACAAGAATTATCAAGATACTTCTTTGATTCATTATTAATGAGTTGTTTTCTTGTTATATTCAAAGATTTTCTTCATTGAATCGGCGAAAAGCTAACTCATAAAATCGGAACGTGTATCTTTTTATAATTTCAATTACAACAGCATTATTTGCAACTATTTACTTAATTTCATTGTATGCCTCTCTATTTTTTTTTCTTCATCTTCAGTTATTTGTTTCGAATTTTATTGTTTCGAATTCATGAGGCTATGCTATTGCCAAATAAAATATAAATAAAAATAATAATAAATAGATAAATAAATATTGTTTTTTACATTATTATCCAATAATTTTAAGTTTTATTTCATTTTTATAGCTTTCTTTTTTACTATCTATGTTTTTATATCACTAACATCCATCATGTAATTTGCAATGTTCTGCAATCAATCGGCTGATATTCTAAAACCTATCTTTAAAAAAATAAAAGTTCGAAGAAAATATTGGTGGTTATATTTTATTTTTTATAAGTTTAACTTTTGATCGGAGAAATATTGTAGAAAAATTTCAGGCGAATAGAAATAAAAATAATTTTCCACCCCAGATTCTTAGACAATTTAAAGGAAATTTAATTTTTACATAATGACTTCATTTTTAGGTTTATGAGAAGGAAATCTTTTGAATACTCAAAACAACGTTTCAGCATTTCAAAAAAAATTGATAAATTCTTTTTTTAATCTGAATTCTTATCATTAGCAGAACGTTCATGCTGTTAAGATACATTACATGCTACTATTCTTTTTCCTTTTTTTTCAACCCAAAAGATTTATCTCCTATAAAACAATTTTTCATATAAGTATGGAATATGCATTAAAATCTTCATTTAATCTTTGATTTCTCTTTAATATTTTTAGATGGCCATATTGACTTCAGCGACATAAATTTAAATTCTAATTATCATCCTGCCACAGCTTATTGTCGAAGCAAACTAGCTAATGTACTTTTCACACAAGAACTGGCTAAAAGGCTGAAAGGTAAGATGCAATGTTTCTTTAATTATTTTTATGATTTGTTCATTTAATTATATAGTTACAAGCAAAAAAATCCATACTTCAAAAAATGAATACAGGTGACTTTGTGGTCTTCATACACGAAAAAGGTGTGAAGATTGAAAATTTTCTGTTCATTATGATTTTAATCGTGTTATTCTTGTAAGAGCAATATTTTGTATTCCTCAATTTTTTTCACAAATTTATTAGAAATTCCACATACTCTGTTTTATTTTATTTTTTATTAACATTTTTACCCTTCCGTTTTTTCCTTTGTTTTTTATTTCATTTCCTTAGATTTTATGTTTTTATTTATTTATTTAACCAGACCAGATTAAACTTCGTATAGGTACACGGACAATTCAAGTTTCCAGAATCTCCTTTTCTATCCCTGATAACAGAAACTAAATGCTTTAATGATTTTAATTTAATGTACCGTCATAAATTCTTATATAGCAAATATATGCCAAACTGAAACAATTATACGCTTGAGTGCGGATCACTTTCAAGAGAATGAGCTTTAATATCTCGCATAAAAAAATTCGCAATTTAGAAGTAATTTACAAATTACTTTTAAAAATTTATAGGAGTTAAAACAATAAAAAAAGCTATCGTTTAATGTCATCTCTATGCAATGAAATCATTGATAAATTTATTGTTTGTTTCAGTAACTTAGTAAAGAACTAAATATCTTTTTGTTTCTTCAAAAACTGACCAAGTGGTCTAAGCTTACGGTTCTTGTTATTTATACATTTGAGAGCAATTGTGGATATTTCCACATGCTTTTCGTATCAGAACAGAATGAAATAAAAAAGCAGAAACTTTAAATGTAATTAATGAAACTAATTGCTTATTCTTAAAAAAAGAATGAAGCACACAAAAATTATAATGAGTTTATAAGTTATTAATAAATGATACACTGATATTTTTGACTACTTCCGTTACTTTCATTTCTTCATAAGGCATATCATATGGAATACATTGCATAAACATTTTCTTGTATTTTTACACAGTGATGACCTTATGAGGAATGCGATCCAGTCTCAATGGGATGAAATGTATGGATAATATATGAAATAATAGGGATGAAAGTTTGTCTCTTAAAGAACCACTAAATAAACCGCTACACCAAGAGCTATAAAATGCCGAACATAAATATTTTGGAAGTTGACCCCGAGTTCTTTTCTTTAAAATATTTGAATTTTGATTATTTCAAAATTAAATTACTTTTCGACGTTTATGGTCACTTTTGCGCCAATAATTTAAAAAAGAGTGATCTCGAAAATTAGTTTCATACCGTTTAAAAGGTAAAAAGTATATATCTTTCCAATGATATGCTTTTATGCATTGTATTTAATTTTGGTGAATTTTTAAAGTCAGTCATCTTTAACCTTATCATGTGAGAATGTGAGAGTAGGACACCAAAGGGGGGGGGGGTATGTACCATATTCCATGGTGATGTGACCACCCTTAGAGTTCAGATAGTGGTAATTGAGTATGATCTCCGGAAAATGGAAGAAAGAAAGTGAATTTGTTATTAGTTGTGGAAAATAAGGAAATACAATTTGATTAATATATTTACTTTTGCTTTAATATAACATTTTTTACAAAAAAGTAAAAAAGCGTAAGCTTAAAGACTCATGAAGATATAAATAACGGTAACATGAAACTAACCAACAACGCATTTGAGTGTTATTAAATTTTTTAGATATACATATGAATATTTTTTTTTAATTTTCAAGGTACGGGAGTGACGACGTATTGCTTGCATCCCGGAGCCGTTTATACAGGTCTCGGTCGACACATAGAATATTCATTTAACAAATTCTGCGGATGGCTGTACGATATGTGTGGTCGTCTACTTTTCAAGAGTCCCATGATAGGAGCCCAGACCACTATTTACTGCGCAGTCGAAGAAAAACTAGCAAATGAATCGGGCTATTATTATTGGTAAGTATTTTAACTTCAATTGGTACAGATTATTAACGTATTGAACGGAAGAAACGAAGAGTGTTCATATTCTAAAGCCTGTGCCGTCAATCTGAATTATAATGTACTCTTTTGAATGCATTTAGCAGTGAAATCGCGAATTTTGATGTTTTTACCTCCGTTTTTTATGTATGAATTATAAATGCAGATTCCGAGTTTGATATTAAGAAATCTATTAATTTCCTTTAGTTTTATCATAGAAGTATATCCGATGCTGAGAATTTTTGGGATATCTTTCCTTTCATCGTATAACTTGATAATCTTTCCTTTCATTGTAATAACATTGTTTCATTGCATAAGTATATTCGATAGTGTGAATTCCTTTTCATTGTACATTTATAGTCAATACTGATAATTCTTCTGTTTATCTTTTTTTTTTCATCATGGAAATATATTCGATGCCGAGAATTTTTTTGGTCTTTTTTCCATCTATCGCAAAAAATATTTCCTGTGACAAAATAATAGTATAAAATATAAATAAAAGTAGGAAACGATGTTCGAAGTATGGAGGTTTCATAACAGAACTGCAGTCATAGTAATACAGAGACCAGCTCATTTTAAATTTGATGCACTAGCTCGATACTTTAACTCTTCAAAGTGTGTTTTAAATGAATCTGAGGCACCACCAATTTTAAGGAAAGCACAGTGAGGGCGACATCGGAGCAACATTCAGTGTAGAAAAAGAGAGCTGTTTCCAGAATAAAACCAGGCTAAGAACTTCTTTCAGATTTTTGATTTACATATGATGTGGTATATCAGCGTTAGACAGTTAAAGTTGCACTAATTAGACCATAAGAGGTGTTGGAGAAAACCAAAGTCTGTGCCTTTCAAAAATTAAAGTATCAATATTAGGAAATGGAAGAAGAATTAATTTTAGAAGTGAGGTGAAATTTAATTTATTGGGTACCAATATTTGCTATAGTTTGAGTTCTTTGTTCGAATTGTTTATAAAACTAACGTTTAAACAATATTTTATTTTTTTAAATTTCATTATTCGTTATTGATTAATTTTTTGTTTTAGCTTAAACTCCACCATAGGCGTTTTGTATCATTCGATGATTAATTCTTTTCATTTTTTTTATATTAAAAGGTGGTTCTAAACTAAAAACACTTGGAGTTTTTTTCCAGTAAAATACTTTTTAAAGAGTCCTTTTTACTTGAAAATTTTAACGGAGCTCTTCAACGCCGCAAAATAAATTTAAAAAATAGAAATCTTAGTGTTAATCATAATGACATACGAATTAAAATAATTTTTTAAAACAAATTCCAATAAAATGATACAAACAAGAATTATTATCTTCTGATATTGAAATTTTTTACAGACCCATTATTCTTCTTTGGGACTCGGAATTAAAAAAGTCCTAATCTATGCTAGAGAGTGGCAACAGTTTTTCTTACGATTTATTAAAATGCTAATTTTACCACATCTCTAACAATTTCGTTCAGCAGATTCTACAGATGGAAAAGGCTTAGAATCGCGACTATTAGTGCTAGGCGTTTTGTATCATTCGAGTCTTTTATATCGCGCTTAAATGAAAAAAGAATGTGAATTAAAACGATATTGCAATCATGAATTTGATATCTATTATGAATATGAAACATAAATAGAGAGCATAATAAATATGAGATTCCAGCAAAAATTCGTTTATAATGAAATATCTCGATAGGAAATTGTAATTGGGTTTCTTGTAAAACTCTGGTTCTTGGAATAAATATTTGTTGATATTATAAATACAATAATAGCTATTAAAATTTTAATGTTTCGGACATATAAAACACATTTATCACATCTTAGACAATTCCATGCATATACTATGAAAGAAAACTAATTAAAAGAATATTTCAATTATTCTTCTATCTATAGAATGAGCAGAAATAGAGAGGTAGAATAATATTAGAAATTAATTTGCATTACATATTTCTTGCGGTCAGTGCTTCTAATTAAAATGAAATATTCTATAGTAATTTTTTTTTGTCGTCTGACTATTTTAAGACAAATTTATTTTAATGTTTCAGATATATAAAACACATTTATCACATCTTAGATAATTCTGTGCATATACTATGAAAGAAAACTAAAAGAATATTTCAATTATTCTTCTAACTATAGAATGAGCAGAAATAGAGGTAGAATAATATTAGAAATTAATTGTGTTTTTACTTTTCAATAATCTCAGCATGGTTCTTAGAGACAGCACATTTATTAGATATTGAAAACGAAAAGAAAAGAACACAAATATTGACAGTTACGCACACAGCTTCATGTTCGCGGGAGGAAAGGTGCCGGAACGAAGCGCCAGAAGCGTCACACAGATATTACTACGTGAGAAAAATAGTCCACTCGCTTCATCCCAACAAATTTGAATTACATATTTCTTGCGGTCAGTGCTTCTAATTAAAATGAAATATTCTATAGTATTTTTTTTTTTTGTCGTGTGACTATTTTAAGCCAAATTTTGGAGCAGTAGCTTCTGAGGGAAAAGACCCCTGAACACCCGAGAGCAAAGGTCTGACTTCTAGCTCAAATGAAGATAGCACACACACATTCGCTTGCACAACCCCTTTTCACAGGGGGGCTCATTCACGCACCTCACAAAGAGAACACAAGGAAAAGAACAACCATGCCCGAACCAGGACTCGAACCCGGAACGCCTAGATCACGGAGAAGACGCGCTACCCCTAGGCCAGGAAGCGGCATCATATAGTAATGATTTATATTTATGAAACGTTTAGCTAACGTTCTTCTATGATCAATTTTACCTATTTAAAAATGGTTTCTGTCGGTTTACATCTTCCAATCGTTTTTAGCGCTATTCCTCTAATCCTTTTCAAAGTGCAGAAGCGGGTTAGTATCATACGCAATCAGCCATTTTCGTTTCATTTCTCAACCAAGCTCTTTTCCAGAATATATTTACTTCAATAGATTTCATTTACTCATGCTCCCCACCGAACACCTCTTTCATCATTATAATGTTTTAATGTTTTATAGTTACTTTTTATGTGTATTGGTGTTTTTTATGTCTTTTTATGTGTTCTTTGTCATTTTATGTGTTTTTTGTCTTTTTATGTGTATTTCTTTTATCTTAATAAATACTCCCACGTATATCCTTTCAACCGACAGGGAATCCTAGAGATTCCAAGTTCGGGGATATTCTGTGGCGAAAGAAGAAGAAGAAAGAAGAATCAGCCGGGATTCGATAATTAAACATGCTAAATTATTCTGATTTTAATTAGTAAAATAATGCATTGACAAAGAAATACATAACATTGTGTTATATGGAGTATGCATTATTTTACTGTTGGTTTAATAGCTTTGCTTTTTGCATTTTCAGTGACTGCACAGTTATCAGTCCCTTTTCTGAAGCTCAAGACGAAAAATTGGCCAGGAAACTGTGGGACGTCAGCGAAAATCTCATCGCTAAGACATTGTGATATTTTTTTTAAGTTTCGTAAAAATTTATTTGTATATTATTGCATTTTCCCCACTAAAAAATAATATTCCTAATAAAGTACTAAAAAATGGCTATTACTTTTAAGAGTATTAGAAAATAATTTGATGATATATATATTTAACAAATTCAAACACATAAACAATCTAAACTTGGGAGCTGTTACCAAACGATGATTAACAAATTTGGTAAGATTTTACTTTTTCCATAAACTTTTCATTAATTTCCATGATTCATGTTTTCCTAAATTGGCAATATTTCAAATCAACGAAGAAACAAAATTTTACATGGGGAAAATTTTAGTTTCTCACTGACTTTGAAGTCATCAAGGAAATTAGTTAAAACTAATCAATAAACTTATTTTTACCTCTCTGTTTTCGGATATTGAGAAATGTTCGAATAACACTTACAAAATTTTGAAAAGAAAATAGCAATAGAATGTCGGACGCTGAAATTTTAATTTCAATTTTCAAAATTTTTCGCGAAAAGTGACCAATTTTTAAAAATTTAGTAAAAATTCAGTAAATTAGGAGATTTAAAACAAATTTCTTCGGAACGGCAACTGTCTTCTCTTTTTATCATTGCAAATTTTTCTTTTATGCGATTATTAGATACTTTACTACGGGGAAATGAGTGGGAAAATCCACCCCAAGCAAAATACAAAATAAAATATGTTCTTTCATATTGTTATGGAAATTCGGGGTTCTTTCAATTTATTAGTCGATGAACAAACAGTCTTTTAGTCACGAACGACGACTTCTATTAAACACGAAGAGACAAATACACAGACAACAAATATACAGCCGAGACGAAAGCAGGAAATACACAACAGCACACTACAAGAAACGGTAGCTCACAAATAATAACCAGTATTAATAACAACTTGATATAAGATGATCTTGCACTTTCAATCATACTGCGGTTAACTTTGATTCCGGATGTCTTGAGGAAAATAACGTCTTTATCTCAACTGCGCGTTTTCGAGTTTTTTTATTCTATTAACACAAGATGTAATATATTCTCAATGTTATTTGATATCTTGAATGTCGTTTAATATCGAGAAAATATCATAATAATATTTAAGCGTATTTTTGCAACCACACGGGCAGGTTTTAAAATGGATGAGGAATGAAAATTTTTGCTCTTGCCAAACTTGTCCTTTACTGAGTTTCACTTGAATAAATCTGCAACATGCCTCTCCATTATTATTTTCCACTTTTTTTCTTCGTTCTCTTCAATTGATTGAATTTTGCCATAGACCACTGCAAATTTGTAAATAAGACACTAAATTCTTCTCTTTGACAAGCCATAAATCATCTTTGTCATTCTGTTTATAAACGCTTCTAAAAAGAGCTCTTCTTTTTCAGAATATAACTCTCTAGAATTGTACCTCATTTCATTCCTGAATTCCTCTTGTGCTTACTAAAAAAGGTGCCAAACTTCGAATTTAAATTTAAGCTATTTATATGATTTTATAATTGAAATTTACAGTTCTCTCTCAGACACACTTTTTAGCTTTTAGACCAGCATTTTCTTTTCCTTTAGATTCGTGACATGGTATTATAATCTCATTGTCATAATAATGAGCATCTTATATCATAGGATCTACTGGACTTTCGAAATTACGAACAAAAGAAGGGACTTACAAACAAAAGCAAAAATCTACAAGAAAAAATGTAATTTTATTTACTGCTTTATATTCCACAAACTAGAATTTAGAAAACCCTTAATCATATAGAAAACCCCTCTCATCCAATCGATTTTTTGACCTCTCTGAAGGAGCAGAAAAGAAACCAATCCTCATCATGAAATTTTCCCGCGCCATTCAATGTTAAAATTGTTCTTTCTTCTGGTTTTCAATCTTAAACTCAATTTTTTTCTGATTTTGTTTTAAAAAATATCTTGCTTAAAAATACTTTTAAAAAGTTATTAAAATATTGTTTCGGCTAATTTGTGATAAAGCAACTGAAGCTAACACATATCCCAGAAAACTTATAAAAAAATTCCAATTCAAAAAACTTAACAGAAATTACTTTATCTTCTTTGACTAAATGTTTGTAAAATATACCAAATTTTCATGCAACAAAGAAGTTCTTGATTATCTATTTCTTAAATAGAAGACAGAATTTTCTTTAAAATCAAATAAGAAAGAAAACTCGATTATCTATTTTATTAAATTAGAAATAAAGTTCTTATTATAAATCTGATTTTACAGAAACAGCATCACTCATTATATGCTTTTGGACATAAAACATTGTTCTCATAAGTCAATTTTTCTGAAACAAGGCTCTTATGGATCATCTTAAGAATTTGATCCTGAGAAAATTAGAATTCTGAATTATTTTTTTACTTTCTCGTATACGTAGTATCAGAGAAAGTATCGTAATCGTCAAATAAATTCAAACTCGAGATTTTGATGATTCTCCACACTTTAGATCTCTCTGTGTTCGAGAAACACATTTTTGGTAAATGTTCGTCTGACTCTGTGACAAATATAACTCAAAAACACTTTTGAATAGATTTTACACTAAATTTGCAGATATTTATCACATTTTGCGTAAAATCTGCTCGAATATAGATTAACACGATAATAAAAAAGGAAGATAGCTAGGTTGATGAAATTCAACACATATATTTAACATTTATAGTGTAGATAACTATCAAATTTTAAGCCAAATCCATTGACGTGTTGACTGTCTGTCGGCCTGTACTTTCAGAAATAATTAAACGCGATAGTTTAAAAGCGCAATGACTTAAATATATAAAATTTGGTATGGAAATTTGTGACTACAAGTATAGTTCTGTGCTACATTTTTGATTCAATCGACTGAGAAAAACCTGTCTCAAACACAAATTCGATTTTTTAGTACTATTAACGCATACCACAGATTAATTACTCATTAAGGATGACCCGATAGATCCATTAAAAAATGTTAAACCCATACCAAAAGATAATATTTCGTAGCTATTGTACACCAGTGTCATGTAAGGAGTTCTCTGACTTGACAAATTTATTAGAGTGTTGATGATGCGATAAAATTTTGGGATGAGCACTTCCGTAGTTTTTTGAAAAGGAAACTGAATTTTTGTTAGAAATCGTGTTTCAGGAACTCATTTCTCTGGACTGCTAAATAAATAAAATAAATATTAGATACATGAAAATTATGGATTATTTACTTCGTTGAATAATAAATTGAATTTTTATTACGAATAGATTCTTAAAAATTAAAGAAACGCTGAAACGTCTGCTTCATTAAATAACGAGTTGAACTCATGCTACAAATTGATCTGATAATCCGAAAAAAGTTTTGAATTATCAGGTTCGTTGAATAAGAGCTTGAATTCTTATCACTCTTTGAAAAATAAAGTAAGCTTTATATATATATATATACAAAATAGCGATGAAAAATTATTTATGAACCGTTAACGCAATAACAATTACAATGTTAATACTATTCTTTATTACTGTAGCTCTTACTTTACATTTTCATTGCATTTTTCCAGACTCTTGAATTAATCTTTTCTTTGGTTTTTGGTAATTGTTCCAAACTTTTTCTCATTAATTTGTACATTTATGGACGTCATATTGAGTTGATTCCTTCATGAATATTTTCTAAAATTTGAATTCCAGGGAGAATCTAAAAGGATCAATAATATTTCATCGAAATATATCAGTTAATAGCAACTACTATCAAACAAGTTTATGTCTTTCTGACTTTCAACACACGTTACAAAACGAGCGAGAAAAAAAAGTGCTTATTTACAAGATATATTTGCAAGAATACTAGTAACATCGAACTCCGTCTGTTGGAATGTTCTTACGGAGCGGGAAACGAGTTGCGATTGGCAACACTATGCTGAAGCGTTGCCATTTCTTTCTGTGAAAGAAAGGCGAATGTTATTTCTGCACGTCATTTATTTATCATTTCTCTGGTTATGTAGAATCGGTCATTTAATTACCAGTATTCTTGCTCTGCTGTCCAAAATTCGCAGAACTGTTTGCAATTTTCTCAAGAATTTTATGAATTGTTTGAAATTTTATAAAGCATTTTATGATTTCGTTCTTTTGTAAATTATATTTACTTTTTTAAAGAATAAAGATATTTACTGTCTAGAATTTTGTTCCATTCTTTGCGATTCCATTCTTTTCATATAAATCTTTGCATCTGAAATCGCCCGAGAAGGTAAAAAATTATTCAAAGAAAAATTATTCAAAGTACTTCGTTTTGACTAACATTATAAAAGGAAGGTTAACGATTTAAGAAAATAATGCAAAGACGTTTAATATTTTCAGAGTGGCTAATGTTAAAAGCATGAGATATATTTTTCTGAAAGATTTCCTATATTCACGGGAATATTGATGTCCTACAATTTATTGCTATGTCAATAAGTTATGTGAAATTGTAGAAAAAATTAACGAATTCTTTATGATTGGACAACAAATTCAAAAATTAAGCTTTCAATGGATTTTTAAAAAACAACTTCAGCCATGAAGTAACTATGATATATCAAAAAGTTCCCATTATCCCTAATAGACGAAAAAACCGAAGTCTTCCAGTTTAAGTTTTAATATTTAATCATTGCAAAGATTGTCATTTTCAGTTATGATGTAACTCATAAAAGATTCCTAGGATCCATACTTGGTGCATCACCATGCTAATGTTAAAGCATAATACCAATGCAAGGCAAAAGATAATGAACCATTTTGTGAAACATTGTTGCCATAATTGGAATGAAAGATTCTGAAGAAAAGCAGCTTTCAACTCATAAACAGTAACGTACTGACCTACAGCCAGGAGAAAATTCCTACTAACCCTAAAAGTAGGGGTCGGTCAGCATGAAAACGAGATATTCTATTGCATTTTAGGGGTGAAGGAAAGGGCTGTATTTCATTTGGCGCCAATAGAACCGATTAAATGTCTGATTTTGCTTTGTACTTCGATCGATGCCCGACACTCATATTTTGATATTTTCAATTCTATCTCTTGTGGATATTCGTTATATTTGTAAGAAGTGCTGTGGATGACTGGGTAACCAATGTTGGACAGACCAAAGATTGAGATAAATATTTCGTTAGTTCTTAAAAGAATAGGAAACGAATAAATATCTTAATTTTTCCTATTTATTGATTTATTCATATTTTAAATTTGTGCTGAATTTCGTGTTTTTATTTAGATTAAACAGTAACAGATTTATCATTAATTAAACAGTGATATTTTCTAATTTTTTTCCTAACCCTAAATTTATTATTCGAAACTATCATTTTCGTTTAATTAAAAACTTAGAAATTCTAGTGTAAAATGAAACAAAACAAAAAAATTCCAGCCAAGAGCTTTCCTCTCTAAAAATCGCATGAATCTTCAAGAAAATATCAAACTATTTTGTTATTATCCAGGTTTTTATTTAACTGACGGCAACCTCAGGTCTTAAATAAAATTCAATACAAAAGCAGTAGAAAAAATGTCGTTGAAGGCTTTCTTGTACAATACATTATTTCAAGCTTAAATAACGTGCAAGACATTATTTTCAAGCATAAATAACAAGAAATTTTTATTTACAATTTAATAACAAAATTGTATTCAACTGTCATATAAATACATCTGCATTATCACAGGCGAAATGAATTTCTCACTTAATGAAGCGTGTTTCGTTAGCCAAATGTTGAGATCAGTTTTAATACCCACTTCCCTTCTTTCTTCGCCTCGTCTACATATGGCAACCATGTTCAAGGTTTTTCTCGTGATGGTAGGTCAGTAACCTTTCCGTGCCGAGATACTTTTTATACAAGGTTGACCAGTTAGGGGAGGAGCATCTCAGATATGGAAATGAGTAACCTCCGGAATGGTGGTTGGTTCTTGCTATCTTGGTGGGTACAGAAATGGTAGGGGTTTGAATTAACTCATGCTATTGATAAGGCTTATCTTTTTCGGCACGAGTTGTATAGTGACCAAAGATGAGCCTAAGGTAAGGACTCAACCATAGTTCCCGCATATTGCTGTCACAGAACCAATTTCACATTTCTGCCATCGATAAATTTAAAAAAGAAACATTTTCAATATTGAAATTTTTAAATTGCCCATGTTCCTAGTTCTGATTTGTCACCTCGTGTTACATCATTTTACTATAGAATATTATGTTTTTAAATGTTTAGTCCCTTTTTAAGACCTTTGTTCATAATGTGATTTTGGTTTCAAGTTTTCATTCTTACTCTATTATTGCAAAGGTGTTGCATGTTATCTTCGCTGTATTGTTCGATTTTCTAAATACTACTGTGCCTTATCTAGAAGATAACTTTGTAATCTTATGCTTTTTTTTTTGGAAGCAAAGATTTCTTTTCCAAGTTCTTCCAAAAACTGTTGTAATCTGATATGACAGTATTAGATTTAAAATTTGAAGCCAACAAAAATCTACTTTACTTATTACAATGTGCTCATTGCTAATAAAAATTGATTTTATGTCCAGCAAATTTGCATTTTTGAATCGGACCCTGAATAACGTTTGATTTCAATAAATTCGAAATATCATGGGTAAAAAATGCTTTTGTGTTGCTCTACCTGGATTTAGTATTCATATTTATGTAAACATTTTCAAAAAAAAGTTTTGAGAAATTTAGCTTTTATGGAAACATTTCCATCACTGATGGCTTCAACTTTCCTATGAATAATAATTTTGATAATGTCAATTTTTCAACCCAACTATGGGATAAATATTGATTTTCATTAATCCTTATGAATTTCAATGAATTAAATCCCTTTCTAAATTATAAAAATAAAGGATTTTATCTCATACTTGTGTTAAGAGTTTTCAGTTAGTCACCGAGATAAACATTTGATATCTGAAGACAATCGTCACTCTGCATAAATATAATAGTTTGAGAAAAAGAAGTTTAATTAACGCAGTGTCAATTATGAATTCAATGCCAAGATGCATTAATATGCTATTTATTCAATTTCCAACAGAAGGTATGTGGATGAAACTGGTTTTATTGTAATCAAATTACAACATAACATTACTAACACATTTAAAGGTCTTGAGCATAGATACGAAGCAATGATTAACTGTATTGGTACAATGGTTGCGTAAAAAATCTTTTTCTTTTTTTTAACGAAAATGGGAGTATATATATATATATATATATATATATATATATATATATATATATATATATATATATATATATATATATATAGCGAGAGCTGCTTTCAACGCCACATGTCGGTGATAATGTTAATTAAATTTGTAAATTGGTGGCATAAAAATTGCCTGATTTCTCAAACGTAAAGCCGCAAACAATACATTTATATCACAATCCGTCTTTTTTTTTTCATTGATTTTTAAAATTTGTTAGTCATTTTTGAGTCACCGACATATTTGTGTGTGTAAAACGTATCCACATCTAGTTAAAAGGATCACTCTAATCAGGTTCTGCAGCAAAATTTATTTGTCATAACGTCACCCTGCAAATTTGTAGGTGATTATCTGGATCATATAATTAATACATATAATCTGGAATATATATAATTAACAAACGTTCATTGATAACTGAAATTTTTTACTGTATGTTATAACAACTTACATCATAAAATTAGTTTCTCCTTCTCTGAAAAGTAATAAGCTTTATTTTTGTACTTTATTAGAAATATTTTTCTTTAGTGTGGAAAATGCAATCATATACAACATAATTTTCACGAAACTTTTTTTTTAATGTCACAGTGCCTTGGCGATGAGATCTTCGCTGACGTCCCACAGTTTCCTGGCCAATTTTTCGTCTTGAGCTTTCGAAGAGGCACTGATAACTGTGCAGTCACTGAAATTGCAAAAAGAAAAGCTATTAAGCCAACAGTAAAATAATTTATACCAGATATAACACAATATTATGTACTTTGACTAAACAATATACATTTTACTAAAAATATATAATTCAAATTAATTACTAGTGTTATTTTGCCTCTGTAGTTTTGTTTATTCTTGGGATAGGAGAAAAATCATTGAAAAATTATTTTAATTGAGTTATCTTTCACAATACATACACAGAAATATCTGAGATCTATGTCTGAAACATTAAAATTTTAATAACTTTTATTGTATTTATAATATCAAAAATATTTATTCCAAGAACCAGAATTTTACTTGGAAACCCATTTACTGTTTGCTACCAAAATATGTCATTATAAACGGATTTCTACTTGAGTTTCATATTCATTATGTCCTATATTTATGTTTCACATTCATAATATATATCAAATTTAATATTACAATACTTAATTCAAATTTTTTCTCATTTAAGGGTATAAAAAACATGAATGATACAAAAACACTAGCATTGTAAGCATTTCCCATCTATTGAATGTGCTGTTAGAGATATGCTCAAATTAGCATTTTATAAAATTAAAAAAAATGTTGCCATTCTTTAACATAGATTAGGATTTCTTAAATTCCGAGTCGCAAAGAAGAAGAATGGGCTCGTGAAAACATTCAATATCAAAAGACAATAATTTTTGTTAAAATCACTTTATTAAATTTTATTTAAAATTATTTTAACTCGTATGTCATTATGAATATTGTTAGATTTTTTTTTATTTAATTTTTATCATTAAAGAATTTTGTTGAAATTTTTCAAGTAAAAAGAGCTCTTCAAGAAGTTTTTAATTGGAAAAAAATCCATATGTCTTTAGTTTGGAACTACTTTTCAATCTAAAAAAATGTGTAGAATTGATGTATGTGTAAAATTTAAACTACAACAAAAAATTAATCCAGAAAATATTTAAGCTACAACGAATAATTAAATTTTTAAAAATGATTTGAACACTATTTTTATAAACAGATGTAGTAAGGAACTTAAACTGCAACAAATACAGATACCTAATAAAATCAATTTTGTCTTACTTTTAAAATTCATTATTCTTCTGCCTCCTAAATTCGATACTTTAATTTCTGAACTACACTGGCTTCGGTTTTCCCAACACCACTGATGTTCTAATTAGTGCAACTTTAACTATCTAACATTAAACTGCCGTATCATATGTAAATAAAAAATCTCAAAAAAAGTTCTAAACCTAATGTTTTTCTGGAAAATGCTCGCTTTTTCTTCTTTAAATGCTACTCCAATGTCGCGAATGCTGCCCTTTCCTTAAAACTGGCGGTGGTTCAGTTCCGAACACTCTCCGAAGTATTAAGTATCGAGCTTATGCGTCAAAATTAAAATAAACTGATTTATGAAGTATTGTAACTTTAATTCTTTTAAGAAGTACCCACATTTCGAACATCATTTCCCTTCTTTCATTTAAATTTAATTTTACTATTTTATTCAAGAAAATATTTTTGAAATAGAAGGAACAAAAAGAGAATTCTTCCATCGAATATATTTCTATGATGAATATATTTCAAATATATTTCTATGCAAATCGAATATATTTCGATATATTTCTATGAGGAAAAAAAGGAACAAAAGAATTCTCAGTATTAAATATAGAGGTATTATGAAAGGAAAGGGAATCATCAGCACCGAATACAATTATAGGAAGAAAACAAAAAGAACCCAAAAAAATCACAATATTTATACTTCTACGATAAAAAAAATCAATGGATTCTTAATATCAAACTCGGAATCTGTTTTCATGATTCACGCCTAATAAAAAGAGGTGTAAACTTTGAAATTCACAATTTTAATGTTAAATGCATTCAAAAGAGTACATTATAATTCAGCTTGACGGCACAGGCTTTAGAATATGAACACTCTTCGTTTCAATATGTTAACAATCTGTACCAATTGAAATTAAAATACTTACCAATAATAATAGCCCGATTCATTTGCTAGTTTTTCTTCGACTGCGCAGTAAATAGTGGTCTGGGCTCCTATCAAGGGACTCTTGAAAAGTAGACGACCACACATATCGTACAGCCATCCGCAGAATTTGTTAAATGAATATTCTATGTGTCGACCGAGACCTGTATAAACGGCTCCGGGATGCAAGCAATACGTCGTCACTCCCGTACCTTGGAAGTTAAAAAACTTAATAATTAATACGCTATTATTTAATTTTATGTTACCTTTGTTTGTATTTTCATTTGTCCTTCACATTTTTTAATGTTACAAATATATTAAACTAGCTTTTACCCGCGACTTCGTTCGCGCTGAAATTTTGATGTGTATGTATGAGAACTGACAGTCTGATCAACACTTGGCACTGTCTGTCTAAAATCGCCTGCGTGCAAAATGGCAAAGCCGCCCATCACCGTCCCAGGCCGAAATCAGTGAGCCATTTTCCAGATATGGAAATCCTTTTAACCTCAATCAATACCAAAGCTTCGTTAATGATTAGGTTATTGTGCGTGCCATCCAGCCTATACACGATATCTTTTGATAAAGCGTCCTTGTATTTATCCCACAGCTGGAGAGGGTTGAAGTCCGCAAGTGCTCACTAAAATTGCAAATAGGTCTTCTAGCTACTTTCATAGCCCGAGCTTTATTACTCCTCTTCGAAAGATTAGATTTGCGTTTTCTGGGCATTTCGAAAAACTATCAAATAATAACAAATCAAAAAAATTAAAACTAACCTAAAAACCGATGCACTTAAAACTATAATCATATACGAAAAATATACATAAATACAATTTAGTTACAAAAACGCACAACTAACCTAAAAACAATTGATTTACATTGTAACCTGAAATAAAACAAAACAGCGAGTCTGTATTTCTTTAAAATCAAGTCAAGTCTATTTTATTTATCGATCGAGATTGAGATAGCTTTAACAGTATAATACACATAAGCTTTTCACTTTTAATTCAAATGAAAACGCAGTTGTCAACAATTAGAACACACTGCGCATGCGTGAATTTTCAACGTCAGTTGGGGTAATGCAAAAGTAAAGATGTTAATTAACAAAATACAGCATGAGATATTTCACACAAATTGGGGGGGGGGGTGAAGAAGAAAATATCGCCAATACAAGAATGAAATGATCCAACAAGATTAAAATGTTAATTAACAGAAAATTTTCAATCTTCATATCTGTTCAGTGTATGAAAACCATGAAACTATTTATATTGATTTCTCAAACTCCTTTTTTTCATGTAACTATATAATCAATCGAACAACTCATAAAAATAATTAAAGTAAAAAGTATTGTATCTTACCTTTAAGCCTTTTAGCCAGTTCTCGTGTGAAAAGTACATTAGCTAGTTTGCTTCGAAAATAAGCTGCGGCAGGACGATAATTAGAATTTAAATTTATGTCGCTGAAGTCAATATGGCCACCTAAAAATATTAAAGAAGATTAAAGTATTAAATAAAAGTCTTAATATGTTTTCCATATTCGTATGAAAAATTATTTTATAATAAATGAATCGATTAGGTTACAAAAATAGAGGAAAATGATTATAACATATTGCTTATCATAGTATCATCAACGTTTTACTAATGATAATGATTGAGATTTTTTTTAAAACGAACTTATCATTTTATTTTAATCGTAAAAGCATTGTTTTAAGTATTCAAAAGACTTTCATAAAGAGGTAAAAAATAAAGTAATTATGTAAAAAAACTAACTTTCTTTTAAATTATCTAGGAATCTTCAATGGAAAATTATTTTTATTTCCACTAAACTGAAGTTTTTCTTGAATTCTTGCCCAACGGAAAGAAAAACTTATAAAAAAGAAAAAATAATTGCTTAGTAATATTTTCATTGAACGTTGAGTGTGACATGAAGGATGTTAGCAAAATAAAAACATCCATTGCCAAGAAAATCTTTAAATATCTTTGTAAAAAAGAAATCTATGAAAACTAAGTAAAACTAAAAATTATTGGATAATAATATAAAAAATATTATTTATGTATCTATTTATAATTTTATTAATTTATTTTACTTGGCAATAACATCGCCTGATAAACTAGAAACGAAAAAAATCGAAACATATAATCGAAGATGAAGACAAATTAAAAAAATAAAGAACCATACAATGAAATTAAGCAGTGTTTTGCAGACGATAGTATTAGAATCGACATTATAAAAAGATACATGTTCAGATTTTCGGATTTAGTTTTCCGCCGAATCAATGAAGAAAATCATTAAACTTAATAAGAAAATAACTCATTAATAATGAATCAAAAAAAAGTATCATGATTATTTTTGTTTAAAATTAGCGACAAATGTTCGAATAATAACCTCTAGAAATTCGAAAAATTATTGGAATTGGAACGTCGGATAAAGGAATTTTAGTTTTCAAAAACAGTTTTCCAGAAACCATGAGTTTTTTTTAAAAAAAACTTTCAAATCCATTAAATTACATTACAGGTACAAAACAAATTTCCTTAGGACAATTGTTTGCAATCTTGATAATACGTTGCTAATATTCTACAGTAGTTAAAACGATACTATGCGTCTGTTCGTATACAAATAATAAAATACAAAAAAAAAAAAATACCAACAAAATACAACAAAAATAATTATTATTTCAACATGATTTCTTCATGAGTATTAAGGCTTTTATAGATCATTATAACTACATAATGATATTATGATTTTATATAGTTTTAATTATTCGTAAAAACATATCGATATATATATATATCTTTAATGCTATTATATATAATGACTTTAAAAACACTTCTTTGCTATCATTTTGAGACTCTAGGTCAGTGAAAATAAGATAATTTTGAATAGAGGTAGAAGAATTTACAAATAATAAAGAACTCCATCATTCGCTTGTCAGATGAGAAATTAGAGAAATAGCAATGACATGATATGAAAATGGCTCATTTAATAAATATTGATCTAAATAATGGAAATTGATTATTCACAGAGGGTATTTGCACATTTTTAGAATTGTTTCGATTAGGATTGTTTTAAAGGCAAATTTTTGGAATAATTATTTTGGCAACAGTTTTTGTTTGAAATGAGAATTATCGTCCGCCACTTTTAACTTTATTTGTCTTTCAAAATGTTACTTGTAAACAAGCTGCAAATTGAAGGATATATTTTTGTGCGTTCCGGAGAGAAATATTCTTGTTCCATATTTCAAAAAATTGTGAAATGTATTTTATTAGAGTTTTTAAGTTCAGAATAAGCAGTATTATTAATCGGAAAGAGAAAAACCATCAATAATGTCTTCTGCAAGAAAAGAAGAATCCAAACGACTTCACGAAATAGGCGAGTATTGTTTCAAATATTTTTGAGGTAAAATTGCTAGCAACAAGAAAAAATTATGAATTGAATTATTTCTAAAGTCTTTAAAAATTATTAATTGAATTATTTTGAATTGTTTCTATTAACTCTTTAAATACATGTGTAGCAACAATAAATAAAAGAAGAAACTAAAATTCATTAAAAAAAACCAAAAATAAATGCAATATTTGCTGGCTTATGCCTAGGAATACAACTCAATTCAGAACAATTCGCAGAAACTTGTATGAACAGTATTTAACAGGAAATAAATGGAACATTGTGATCCTCAATGATGCATTGGTTTGCTTAAATTACTGAAACAAAAATAAGGTCCATTTACTATAGAAACCAAAGAGAGAAAAATATACAAACTTTATTCGTCCATGCAAAGAAAGTTTCAATAAAGTATTTATGATTTTCCAGGTTTGTCTTATAATACAAATTTAAAAATAAGGAGATTAAAAAAAGTGATTTAAGTGAAGGAGATTTAAAAATAAGGAGATTAAAAAATCAACTCAACGTACTGTCAAGAGAAATGTATTAAAGTCTGATATTTATAGAGAAATTTCATATCTTTATCTCAATAATTTTCAGAGTAAAACTTTATAAAGGCTACGAGTCGTCCAAATCAAATCATCATAAATTATCAAAAATATTTTGTAGTTCACATAAGACTAAAATACCAAGCGATTCTATTTACAATACTCATATTCAATAATAATAATCTATATCTATACTTATAAATAAAGCTCAATGTGTGTGTGGGTGGGTATATGTGTGTGTGTGTGTGTTGGCGCTCTACAGGCCAGACCATTCGACCTACAGCTACCAAATTTGGTACATGTATACCTTAGAGGTCGGGAATGTGCACCTGGGGTCCCCTTCTTTGAATTTTTAATTAGAATTTTAATTATTAATTAAAAACTAACTTTTCCGCCAAAAAAGTCTTCCATTTTCCCCACCGCCAAATGAGTAAGGCTTCAATTTTTGTTTTTGTTTTCCCCCAACAGTAATGAGGCTAGGGTTAATATTTTTCGGCCGATTATTTCAAACGATTCTGTTTATTTTCTTAATGTTTTATGCATTTAAAATTAAACATTGTTAATTAATCCATCTTTCAGATTCATTCTGAAGTACTTTTGAATTAAAATAACACAGAATAAAGGAAATTAAACATTTCTAATCTGCATAGCGTTACCCCAACTTGCGTAGAAAAATTCACGTATTTGCGTTACCGTAACTGGCGTTGAAAATTCACGCATGCGCATTGTGTTCTGATTGTTGACATGACAACCATTATCAACAGATGATTTAAAATATTTTTAGGTTAGTTGCATGCTTTTGTAATTAAATCGTATTTATGTTAGTTATATATTTTTTGTATATGCTTATAGTTTTAAGTACATCGTTTTTAAGTAGTTTTTTTTAACCTGTTTTCAATGATTTAAATTATTTTTAGGTTAGTTGCATGCTTTTGTAATTAAATTGTATTTATGTTAGTTATATATATTTTTTGTATATGCTTATAGTTTTAAGTATATCGTTTTTTAAGTAGTTTTTTTAAACCTGTTTTCGACCGATTATTTTAAACGATTCATTTTATTTTCTTAGTGTTTGATGCATTTAAAATTAAACATTGTTAATTAATCGATCTGTTCATGATGAATCTGAAAAAATTTTGTTGACAAATTCTTGAGATATTACATAAATTAAGAAAGATGTTCTTTAGTGCCCATAAAGTTTAAACGCTCAGTGACTCTGTTATCAGTAATCATATTATAAAAAAATGCTTTGTTTCAGTAAAAAATATCATTATATTAATTGCAGATTAATTCTTTCAACTTTAATTTAAAGCATAAATTCTAAGAGTGGTAATAGAAAATTAGAGAGATATATATTACGTTATGACTGAAGGCCTTTATAATATTATGAGTGAATTATATGACTATCAAAATTTGAAGTTTTAAAATATTTTGATGAAGAATCTATTAAAGTTGGAATTGCGAAAAATGTTTAATTATTAAAATTTAAACGAACGTTAAGATTGGCGAACCGTCTGGTCGCCAAAGGCGGCTAGTGAATTATAAAATTATCTTACCTATGTGACCAATTGAGGAGACGTTGATGATTCTCGCTGGCGCCGAGACTTTTATTCTGTCCAACAGGAGATGTGTGAGGAGGAAGTGACCTAGATGGTTGACACCGAACTGCAATTCGTACCCATCCTCTGTCAAGGACTTGGGACATATTGCAACAGCTGGAATTAGTTATGATATATGATTCGTAATTTTCTTGAAATGTAATTTAAGTTTGGAAGAAAATAAGAAGAAATCGTTCAATACTGTGAGCTATAGTGTAAGAATGATCATGTGTAAACCCACCACGATAAATGTATTCGATCCTTACACCATAAAACAGTAGGTTTGTCATTGGTAATTGCTTTTGGAATGGTATAAAATGGAAATTTGGATTCTTAACCTCCCTCTTCGAATTTCCATAATTCCGCGCCATCTGGAAGGGATAATCAGTGTATGCAAGTAGAAGGCCCATAATTAGGATGCTTTCAAGAATGAGTTGCTCGTTCTTTAGCAAACCGATGATTGGGTATTGCCCATGAATTACTCGCTTATAGGCAAGTCTCTGCTATTATGCTCACGTATGACAGGAGCTTGATGAAAGGAATAATTCAACCGAGGAATCGAATCACAGCAATCCAAAAATAATAAAGGTAAAAAATAACTTCCTGAAGGTTATAAAACATTGATCCTTGGATACAAAATGCTTTCATTGTGATATATAGTATGTCCAAACGAACTTTCATTCTAAACTCTGAGTTCAAGCATATCCTTTACTTGGTTTAAGTCCAGTACTAGTTACCTACCTTTTTTGGAAATATTCGAAAAACATGAAAAAAAATCAGAAAAATCGGATATTTTTGATCGTAAAAATATACCCGGATATAACATATAATGGGCCAAAGGAAAGAATCTCTGTGAAACTATTGTTACCATCCTATATTTAGCTCGCAAAATACAAGTTCTATGAACTACTAAAAAGGTTGCATAGCAGTAGAGATGCATTTATGTCACAACATGTATTTGACTGATTTAATGTATCCGACTAAGCTAAAAACATAAATTTTTGTAAAAATTCGCATTTTTATTTTTTACCATTTCAAAAATAGGGTATATTTCTATTTCCAATTATATTTTTATTTTGTCTCTATGTCAATTAGAAGCCAAGTTATAATGTGATGTAAGTGTATTTATTTATAAGCATTTAAAAATTTTGAATGCATTTTCTGAAGAACGAGGTTTTTTTTACTCATAATTCTACTTCACGAGTGTCGAAATATATCAAAAAATAATAAAAATAATGAAATGTATAATAAGTTTTCGTTATTATATTATTCAGAATGTAATGAACATTGAATGTTCTAGAAATTGATTTATGATTGTTTAATGTAAATATTTTTGAAATAATTACAAAATTTCATAGGTAATTTCATATATTACACACAAAAATTTTATTTTTGAATATAATAGTTGGTTACACTCTAAGATATGTTACACATGTAATGTTTCAAAGAAAAGTGCAAAACTGTAACAATTTTCTTCTCTAGAACAATCCTAGTTTTTGTAAATAAATGCCAAAATTTGCATCAAAATAGGCTTTTTCTTTAAAATCTACATAAATATTCAAATAATTTTCACTTCTAGTTATTCATCTTTATATTAGCAAAAAAACGTATCACATAAGCATTAAAATATTGCTCTTTTTTTTAAAAAAATTTCCTCTCGAAACTTAATCAAATACCTTAAAATTAAACTAAAAATTTCAATGCTATTTATTTCACATTTCTCTTCATAATTAATATCACATCCTTTTAGTCATCAGGATTTATGTTTAATAGATTTAGTATTAACAATGAATACAGAAAAATATTATAGTATGTTTATGTAGAGTACTTCCCATTAAATTATTGTTTTTCTATACAATATATATTTAATGTTTCTTAAAATTTTAAGCCATTGTATCAATAGCCCTACCTAAATTATTGATGAGTATTTGAATATTTATTTAAATTGCTCATATGCCGGGTTTCCAAAATTAGAAAACAAGAAACAAGTAATGTGCTGTTAAAATGTTAAGTTTCGCATAAGTGAAGTTAAAAATAATTTACCATAACAGTGTTTAAACTATGACAATACTTTTACGAAAATTAATAATAAATTTTGCTTACCTGCGTTGTTGATGAGTATGTGTATGTAAGGTTCGTTTTCGAGCACGTCTTGAGCGAAACTCTTGATGGAAGCGAAAGAGGCAAGATCGAGGCGCTTTACAACCAAGTTGGGCTTCTGTATTTTATCAGAGATGTCCTTCACAGCTTCATATCCTTTCTGGACGTCTCTGCAAGCGAGAATGACTTTGGCACCTGTTAGAAATAAATGTGCACATTACAAATGATAAATTTTGTGATATTTCATTGAAATTCATTCGTTACTTTTGAAGTCCAAAGAAACCAGTTAAATCGTGAATATATTTCTTACAAGAAATTAAAGTTGAATCTGTACAAAATAAGCATCACCAATTTAGAGGATCATGATGGGCGTGGTGTGCTTGTGGGCAGACTAGTCCAATTAACATGAAATTCAAACAACAGTTAATATACTAACTATTTATTAATTCTAGAGCTGTATTCCAAGAGCTCGCTACGCGAACATGTCTTCAACAAGAGATTCATTCCTTGAGCTTCGTCTTTCAAGAAAGAGCATACCATCATAATGAATTTTCCAGAAAAATATTCAAGTCTCGATTCCTAATGGAAATAGGTCCTTAATTCTTGTGTTTTCCTGTGCCTTCATTTTTTTTTTGTCGCGAAATTCGTCACCAAGTAGTCCAACAATCACCAAGGTTCGGAAACATTAAATCATCCATTCAACATCTGTTAAGAATCTTTATACATCTCTCTTCTTTATAATAAGACTAGAATAACAGAGAGATGGTTTTAAAGACTTATGTAATTTAGTATATGTAAATAAAATCCAATTTACCCCTTGAGGCGAGATCCAGTACTGTTTCTTTGCCTATGCCAGTGTTTCCACCTGTGACGATGACTGTCTTACCAGTCAGCCGAGCGGTGCTGTGACATTTTCGACCGAAAATGAAACCTCGGGCATAAATGAAGAGAGCATATAAGAAGTCAAACACTGAAAAAAAGAAAGCATGGACTTTGATAATTCAAGAATTTAGTTTTTAGAAGAGACAAACGAAATTAATATTATGAGCATTCTGGATTTATTTTCTTCTGCCTCAGCTTTCTGATCTTATTTGTTTCCATTTAATAAACAAATGAGACCAAGTTTCATACATTCAAGATTATATTATTTTATTGTCTGCATTATTTATTCTTAGTCATTTTCTTGCTAGTAGTATTAATATAAATCACATAAAATGGTGTAACGTTAGGGGGAAAATACAAAGGGAAAATAAACGCCCTGCGTGTTTGTATTTTTTTAAGCGCACTGGTGATCAGATATTCAATAATAGACATACGCCATTTCTCAAATTTAGATATGCAGAGGCGTAGACAGGGTACATAAAGCTATTGGTATAATATTTATTCCCATTTTTTCCCTCCATTCTCATACATTAGTTTTTGGCTTCAGAGACAATATATGTTCAAATATGCTTTCTTGTATGCTCACCCTCCCCTTTCCCAACCAATCCCCACTACGTCACAGTAAACTCAAAGAGAGAGAAAAAACGTATTAACTTAATCTAATAGACATTTAACTCTTTCAAGCCATGTAGTCGACTGTGAATAAAAAATATCTTATCATATCTGCATAATTTGTCATATGTACAATATCATATTTGTATAATTTGTGTTAATTCCGTCATAAGTTATATGATGAAGTTAAAGAAAAAGAAGTGAAAAGCAAGTTTTAGAAATTCTTGTAATAATAAAAAAAAATCAAGTTCGAAATTTTGATGAATCTCCTCGTTACAGACTTAGAGACGAGGAGATTCTCAAAAAGCACATTTTTGAAATTATGTGTGTCTGTCTATAAACAGAATAACTCAAAGGCATTTTGTGTTAATCGGAAAATTTCGTATGTTGTCTGTGCACCATATTTGGCGATTTATATCCAATTTTGAATGAATTTCAAAAATACGCCCGTTTAACTGTCGGTCTCAGTACAGATGAACGCAATAACAATGGAATGTAAAGAGCCAGATAAAACAATTTTATTGGAAGTTTAAGCATCTCTGAATCAAATTGTGAGCTTAATTGGTCAACAAGTTGACCGTCTATCGGTCTGTACATTCGCACATGCATGTAAATGTAATAACTAAAAAGCACAAACATTTTAATAAATTATATTTAATATACAATCATATTATCAAAATTATATTTCCTGTATAAAATTGGGTTATAATCGACTGGAAAATGCCTTCCAAACTACGCAATCAGTTTTCAGCAATAGATGCTGAGAACTTATTTATTTCAACTCAAGATTTATGATACTTGTCCTACTTGTCCTTAAAGGAAGGATAAAACCTTCGTTAACTCTTTTACATATAAATTTTCTTAACTTCCTAGTTAGATAACACATCTTATTTGGAGCAATTATTATTAATTCCTCTTATAGCATAAAGGGATTTGAGATAATAGTGCGTTTTCAATGATCTTTTACATTTTAAATTAATTTTAATTTAATTGCAGATAAAAAATTAAAAATTCAGTAATTCAGTGCGCGAGTCATCGTATGCGAAGGATTAATCCCTTTACTCTATTTGTTATTACTACTTGTGTCTCTATTTGTAGCACTAGATATTTGTATTTTCCTTTCATTTTTACTTTTTCGCATATGAAATGTAAAAAGAGAAAGTATGGTAATTATAAAAAAAAACGAATTCGAGATTTCGATGAAAATTCAAGATATAGAATTCCCTAAGTCCGAAGAAAGCATATTTTTGGGAATTATGTCTGATTATGTGTACGCCTTTGAATATAGCTCCATAACCCTTTGGATTAGACTTGGAAATTTGTTGCATAGATTTCATATCAAATTTGCAGATTTTTATTAGATTTTGAACGAAATTCATTCTGATTAAGTCTGTCTCTCCTGCAGTTTCAATACAAGTGAACTCGCTAATTACAAAATTTAAAGAATTACGTAAAGGCAATTTGATACATGTTTGGTTTAATATCTAAAATGCAGATTCTTAGTAAATTTGCAAACAAATCCTTCTAAGGGTTGACCATCTAAACTTTGTTATACATGTAAATACAACAACTCAAAAACGAAATAACGTAAATAAATGAAATTTGGTATTTCATCTAATGCCTATAATTGTTGTTGTATGGCAAATTGGTCGGAAATAAGATATCCAAAACACATATTCGATTTTCGAATGCCTATGTACTAAGCTACACCCCATGGATTAATAGACAAAGATTGTAAGACAGTTACAAAATAAAAATGCTAGATTAGCGCCACTGATTTATTTTTTCATAACTATTATTCGCCAATGACATGCAAGAAATTCGTAGCTTTATTGAAAGTCCATAGTTTAATGCAGAAAGAGAAGGATAAGAATTTTATTAGAGAGTATGCCCAAAAATTTTGGGGGACTAGCTTTAATATTTATTATCAAAGATTTTTATATTGCTTCATTATTACTTAATGATGTTGCAATATCATATAAACGAAATAAGACACAACTGAATAAGAAATCAATAATGAGCAAAGAGAATGAGTGCCAATTTTTCTCATCAGTAAAAGGCAGATGTTTACAAAGGCTGCAAGTCGAACGCTTCGCAAGTCACTCGTCAACTATTCGAAGAAATTATATTCTTAACATAATTTATTGTGTATCATGGTAAAGGGAGCGAGCCATCAATATCGCTTATATGCCGCCAATGTATACCTTTGCAATTATATCTTCTCGCGAATAAAATTATTCGATTCCACGATATTTTCGGACGTTTCATTTTGCGGGAAAAAAACATTTCTTGCATTATTTAAAAATCTTTTATCTTTTATTTTAATTATCTTTTTATTTGCATTAATTTAATTAAAATTAAAATCTTTTCCAAAATTTTAACAAATTTTTTAAATATTTTTTTTTGCATTTGTAATAACAATATCAATATTTCAATGGAAATCAAAATAATTTTAGTGTTTTATCAAATCATTTTATATCGTCTATTCTTATAATTAAAACTTTAGTGCTTTCTTGCCAGATTTAAAAATATAAAATAATTACTCATAATTAAAACTTTAGAGCACTAATGCCAAATTTAAAAATATAAAATTTAAAATATAATTATCAGCTTAATCTCATTGAATTAAGTTATATTTTTAATTCTTCTAGTACGTTTTTCTTACATTAAAATAATTATTACCACCAAGTACAAATTGATATCATTTACATTCTCACATGCGAAATATGTAAAGGAAAATTATTGCAGTCGTCAAAATTTTATAAATTAATCCTATAGGAATTAAATTATTTGATCGAATAAATGAAAGTTATTTTTTAAATGAGTAAACCGAGTTTATTTGCAATTAATTTAATATTTAAGAATATTTTTCGCATAGTATTTTACTAATAAAAAATTATATAAACATGAAATATCTTATTCTAAACTAAAAATGAAAATTGAATAAAATCGATTTGGTCGTTTAGAGAGTTAATTTTAAATTAAAGCATTGTACTTTCATAAATTTCTTTCTTTCTACGAATACAAAAATTAAGTGTGTGAGTAATTCTATCTCTATAATTAAATTAATTTAAATAATAATGAAAAAATAAAAGTTATGATTAATTCGATTATAGCAAATTTTAAGTTTAAATAATTTAGATTAACGAATACGTGCTTTTTTTTAACCATGAAAACTACATTAAAATATTGAATTTTAAAACTTTAATAGCTCTGATATTTTGAGTCTAAAATAAAGAAATCTTCAACTCAAAAAATAAAATCAGAAAAAGAAAATCATTCATAATTATGACATAGTGCACAATATAAAGTTAAATTTTCTAAATCTTTCCCCAATATCAATTTTTATTTTGAAATTGCAATAATAAGTTCGTATTAAAAAAAAACTACGCTACCTGGCATTTTGATCTCTTCTGCTCTCCTCCGAAGTTTACTGATTATTTCTTAGAAATCTTTTATTGATTAAAGGAGAATACTGATTATTTCACGTGAAGATTCGATTACATGTTTTATCTGTTATCAGTTACAGACAGAATTGGGAGCATACTGAATAATTCGAAGTGATTTTATTGTTGTTCATAATCAGTTAGAGAAAGATATTTAAATATGAATTGATGTAACTTTAACAAAAGTTTGAGATAAGTATTAATATAATCAATAAATGTTCTATTTTGATCCTAATTTGGGTATCTAATATCTTAAATATTGAAATACTAAAAAAGAAATAATTTCAGTTTATGACATTATTTGTTATTCTGCAATGGCAGAAATTTTCATTTTCATGTTTCTTAAATATAAATAAAGAATCGTAATTGTTTAGAAAACTTAAAAGAATTTCCTTATATTTTTATAGACATCCAATCATACATTTACCTTAAATACCTGTCTTATGAATTTAAAAGGAAGCTAAATTAGTTGAAAAGGGAATTGGCCAGGAACTAAGGAATCTATGTTTTCTGGTGAAAATTCGGGATAGTGTAGAGAATGTTTCAGAGAAGATGGATAAAGGAAAATAAACTTAAGAAGTGTTGTCCGGGGAAGTAAAAGAGAAAGGAAAGGGTGAAAAAAAACGAAAATCTTCCGATTTTAAAATTTAATTTTTACTCAAATCTTTAAATGAGATTTTAAAGACAATAATTAACAGAATAATTTTACCCCCTTTTTACTTTCTCGTATACGTAGTGTAGAAAAAGTATATTAATTGTCAAAAAACTGGAACTCGAGATTTTGACGCATCTCCACATTTTAGACTGTAGTTTTAGTTCGGAAAACGCATTTCTGAAGTATTTTCGTGTCCAAAGATACTTCAAAATTTCTTTGAGTTAGACTGTTTAGATTTGGTATACGGTCTTGACACCAAATTTGCAGGTTTCTGTCCAATGTGTATAATCTGTTCAGAGGAGGTCCATCTGTCCAGTCGTTTGAATATAAGTTAACACGATAATTATAAAACGAAGAGAGCTAAATAGATAAAATTCGGTACACATATTTAACGTCTATATAGTAGACACCTGTCAAATTTTGAACCAAATCCAACTACGGATTGACACTCTGTACTTTCAAAAACATATAAACGCAATAATTCAAAAACGCAATACTTAAATATATCAAATTTGCTATGGAATTTTGTGATTACAAGTGTAATTTTGTGTCAAATTTCTGGCTCAATCGATTGCGAAAAACGTGTCTAAAACACGTTGGAATTTTTTTTGAATATTATTAAAGCATACAGCGGATTAATCGCCAAATAACTCGCCATGGCAAACTCTGTAAAAATTCTAAATTCATGCCAAAGGTTAATATTTCGTAATTATTGTATCTCAGTACCATGCAAGGCAATCTCTGACGTGACATGTTTATCAGAAAGTATGCGAGAAAATTTTGGAGAGATCACTCTAGCCAATTTTACTCTCTCGAATTCAATTTTGTACAAAAAAGAAAATATTGTAATGGTCAAAAAATTTAATATGAAAATTTTAAAGAGTCTTCACACTACAGAACTTCCCAAGTCCGAAAACTCAATGTGAAAATTATACCTGCCTGCCCGTCTGTCAATGAATATGATAACTCAAAACCATTTTGGGCTGGATTAATTAATTTTAATGCGTCTTTTTGCATCAAAGTTTGTAGATTTCTATCAAACATTCAACGAAATCTATTCAAGGAAAATTTGTGCTTCCTTGTCTATCCGAGTGCAAGTGGTCATTTGCTTGGCTCAATAGGATCAAACATGGCTCTTGTACCA
>JAPMOR010058153.1:1171-11281 GCA_026543865.1 Argiope aurantia | reverse complement strand
CATTAAAAGGAGTAATCCAAAAAATTTTAGCATTTCATCTATATCCGTTGATTTCCATGAAGAAACGTGCTTCCTTTTTGCCGCTAAATCAGCTGGTTTTAGCTCTAATATCTGCTGGGCGTTAGTTTCTTCAACTATCGTCGTCAATAATTCTTCGGTGAAAAAAATTTTAAATATGCCAACGTCACTTGAAGAGCAGCTGACATTGACATTCAAACCAACATTTCCAACAAATGACAAAACAAGATGCTGTGCATTTTACTTCTACAATTCCATCATCATCAATGAGTCCGACCGGAGATGCAGCTAAATATGCAAAATTTGAGTTTACGAATAAACCGCAACATTGGACTTAGTTTACTAAATTAGTTTCCAGGGGTGCGGTATATCCTCACTTGTTAATTAAATTTAAATAATTTTATTTTTTTAAAAATGCATCTGTATTTATAATTTTTTCTTTTCAAATTTTAATTTTATTATGTATTTCGATAATAAATATTCATTTTTGGATAAAAAAAATTCAAAACATATTAATTATGTGTGAATTTCTAACTAAATAAAAATTATTAAAAAAAAAAACGGAAGATAAATTCCCTGCCAGGTTCGAATCCTGACCATCAGCATACGACATGGTTACCTAGACAACCATGACATTGGGATCATCCGCACGGGAATCAAGTTATCAGTATATAAGCTTTACCAAAAATTTGAGGACAAAATTCTCGAAATTGATTGTTCATTGCGTTTTAATATTTTTTATGAATGAACATTCTAAATGGATACTATCATTATATTAAATCTCATCCCGCTCTCAAATTTCAACCCCGTGCCCTCCCCTTGTCAGACACAACTTTATGCTAAGCTGAATACAAAAAATGATATAGTCCTATAAATTGCAAATGCTGCAAGAACATTGAATGTTATAGTATGTGAGTCATTGAAACGCAAATTTACTGATCACCTGCTTTTTATGAATATGAAAAGATTAGAGAATTGAGATGGATAAAAGAAACATATTGTTTTAGTTTTATTTATCAATATTGCCTTTTATACATAGAAGATTATTTAAAACATAATGAAAAGTCTATTTTTACTTTTCATGCATGAAGAAAATTCAAAGAGAAATTATTTTAATCATCAAAAATTCGACCTTAGCATCGTTTGAACGCTCGTTTGTCCAAGAGTATGTAGAACAGGATAACTTAAGAATACAATGAGCTATAATCATGGAATTTGGTACATAACGTTCTTATTTAATTTTCAAATTAACGTGTGTCAAATTTTGGATGAAATGAGTTAGTGGGTCGTCTATCTATTCGTCCGTGCATTTCAATATGAACACTATATATCAAAAATACAAAAAGTTACGGGAATGAAATAAAAATAATAGAATTATCTACTATATATAAAAATCAGCGTCAAATTTCAACTCAATTCGTCAAAGGATTGTCCATCTGTTGCCATGTCTATTTTTCGAATGTTGTGAATAAGGTAATTCGAAATGAAAGTGACTCAAGAAAATGAAATCTGGTGGCTGGTTTTGTCAACCATATTGTGAATGAAGTTTCAGAAATTGAAGAAAAACTTTATACAGATTTAGAAAGGAAAATAGATTCTGTAGAGATTTCCATACTTTTTGGCAATTTTGTTATGGAAAGTTACATTCCGATTTTATTCCGTTTGATTATTTTTTTTATGGATTCTATTAATCACCGTTGCCCATTAAAATATTAAATTTACTAAGAAATAAGCTCAATATGCTGATAAATTGTATTTTCATTTCTTTACTTTTTTATCAGCATGTTTCAATATTACTGACATGCTATTGAGCTTGTTAACATAATAGAATTTAAATGCGTCACAGCAGTTTGATATTGGTAAACAGCTAATAAAGAATAAGGAATTGAGATTGTAGCACCATGTGAGATAAAATGGAACAAGATAGTGGTCAATGTTTTAATTTTCTGACAGCTATGATTTTCATGCAATGTTGACATGACTTTATTAAGTAGTTTCAAGAGCACTAAGGGTAAAACCAGTGTAAGACTAATAAAATAGCACTATTCGATTTATTTATATGTAATTAAAAAATTCAGCATTAGAGGAGTAATGAATATCGTGTACGTGAATTGATTGAAACATACTGGAAGTGAATCAGCTAGTTCTCAAAGATGGAGAGTACATGTATACTCCGTATATTTCCGGACTATATTTGCCTTCAACTTTTAGTTAGCCAGCAGGATTTCTGTCATATGTCCAAAAACAGAGGAGCAATGACGAGTTTTGTCGAATCCGATCCGGTAGTTTTCCATCCTTCGAACACGTAAACAATGATATTCTATTTCCAAGTATTCCAATGTGATATTCTAATTGTAAGTATATGATATTCAAAGTATGATTTTTAATTATGGGTTTATAATTGTAATAATAACATAAAGCATATTTGCATAAAAGCTGCTGTTAGTGAAAATTAGAATTCTGAAGGATGAATTTAATTTAATTATATTAACATTCTGTTTCAAAGAATTGCTACGGTCATTATAAGGTGAATTCTTGTAATTTTGAGTCCTAATCAGATGACAAGAGTGATGCCTGCGTTCGCCTGTCTTCTTCAAGCTTCCACATCACATCACTAAGAAAGTATTTGCCCAGAACATGGCCAACATAAAATGATGGATCTTTGCTGGAATCGGACCTCAAATTTGGGGCCCTCCGAAGCCGGTACCTTAACATTAAATCACCGTGGTCCGTTTTAAGGTCTGTTTTTTGTTTACCTGTCTAAATGAATATCTATTTGCTGGACATTTTGTCTAAAATACTTATTTTTCTATTAAAACGGTTTTTTTTTAAATCAGAAGTTTGTTTTCCAATAAAGTTTATAAACTTTTATTTAAATGAAAGATTTCTGTATCTGGAGGTTTTTTTAAGGTCAATTTTTAATCTATTATTTTCGGTGAGTAAAATATGAGTTCTTTGGAAATGCGATGGATTGGATGATGCCGTTTACTTATTTCGCATAATTAAACAGAGGAGTGATAGAAGTAAATATCAAAAAAGTTATAAAATTATTAAAATTTTGATTTTTATTCCTCGGAACTATTTTTCAAAACGTTTTCTTCTGTTGCATTTTAAAACATCTCTAGAAACAATAAATAAATAATACAGTAAGGAATAGGGGAAAAAAATGGAAATTTCGCTGATGCATGACACTTCAACGCCTCTTTGCCATCAAAAAGTTAATTAGCTGTTTCCTTTCCTATTAAATTAAATTAATTTTAATTCAAAACAATTACATTATTTTAATGAGCAATCAAAATTAATAGTTGCGATTATAGAAAAGTCTGTTCATACTGTTTGAAAAAAAAATGAATTATATATGTTTTAAATCTAATGTACGCATGCATACAATCTAATATCCCGATAATGGCTCTATGGAGTATTTAAATGTTAAGATTTTATATGAAAGTATTCATCGTCCGATTTTAATGATGAGTATCTTTTTAAAATCCTTCCAGTTCCAAAATCATTTGGAATGAAAAACGTAAATTCAATGTCTTCCTTCATTGCCCCGTATCTTGCGGGCAGCAATTGTCATCCTGGATAAAGAAATTGTCAGTCAGCAGTTTTCTCTATTTGCACTTGAATGCGAACGAACATGAGTTGATCGAGAACCCAATGAGTATCCCTGACGATCTTTATTGGAGCTTCTTTTGAGGAGCTTATCTCATTATGGATGATAGTGCACTTTTTCCCACCTGCAAATATACAACGATGGCCAGACTTCAATCGGGATTCTAGCGAATTTGGGGATTTATGATAATGTATGTGTTGTTGTTTTTTTCACTTAAGAAAATTTTTAAACTTTTTATCTTTATTTTTGATATTTGGAGCCATTTTTTAGCTGCTATTTATATGTTGTAAAATTTAAAGACGGACATGATTTTGTATTTATTATTCTTAGAAATGGATATGATGGATCGTTAAAATTAGTTTATTTTTAAAATATTGAACCTAAAATTAAATTTCCATTTCCTCATTAAATGCGAGGCGAGGAATGATGATTTTTTTCCACCTTCTTAAAGAACGAAATGAAAGACATGGAAATGTATCGCAAACCAAATAGTGCTGATATTCTTGGACAGGCTGTTCAAATGTAAATCGTTATTAGTTTGACTTCTTTTATGTGTTTGATTACTCAACAAAGAGACGAAATATAAGGTAGGAATTCAAAGTTATGAATCTGAAAAATCCTTCTTTTAAATGATGCTGTTGCAACGTTTGGTTTAAAGCAAATAAATATGGAATATAAAAGCGATTATTTAGAAGACAAGTAAGCCAAAGAAGAAAATGAATGAAATTGCATCAAATGTCGGTACACAAATACCGTAATGACACTCTCGTAAAATCGGGGGCTGACATTTTATTACTATTACGCCCAGTTTTCAAACAACGCGAGGTTTAATTTGAGAGGATTTTGGCATTTACAAAGAAAGTGTATCTTGTAACTTTACAATGTATAATTCTTATAATTTAAACTAAATTTAACCCTCCTACCGTCTAATTATTCTGAATATGGCTTCTCAAAAATGTATTTCTATTCGTCAAATGATTACTTAAAAAAAATATCAGCTTCACACGAGAGAGTGTTCGATAAAGAAACGAGAATTTTTCATTCACTTTGTTGAAACTTTATTTACACCCCTCGAGGTTCAAGGTTTTCCGCCCGAAGACGCTGTGTCCCCCTCTGGGTTTTATTTGTATTAAGCTGCGGTCCCATGACCGGAGAAATCTTCAGACCTACAATGCGTTCCCCTTTCGACCCTTCTTGCGGTTTTCTGGAGTGTTTTGTTGCCTGTCTAGTTTACCGACAAATTTGAAATCTAATCATATTTTGGGAAACCCAGGAACGAAGCAGGGACCTTTAGATGCGAAACTAAAACTAGATGCGAATTAGTGAAAATGGATCTGGAATGTTTAAAAAAAGTTAGAACCCTGTCAGAAAGGTGGCAACAGAATATTTTAAAAAACTAGAGCAAGAAATAAACAAAACGGATGAGAGATCTTTAGATATTGTTACAAACCTGCAATTCGGCTTCCCAGCATAGTTTGTTCCATCAACAGAAAGAAAGTTTTACAGTCATCTGAATGGGACAGAGTCCAGGTGGCGCGTTAAAGGTCCCGGAGCTTGGCGACAAACTTGGCGACCATTTGGTGACTTTGGCGCCAAAATAGATAATACCCGAAACTTCGAGAATTTTCCCGATCCGTCCAGTAGGAACCGAGATACGCCTCGAACGTTCCTGATTGGTTGAGAGGCTTCTTGCCCCGCCTCCTGAGACCTATAAAAGTGGGCTGCAGCTGCCAGAGAAGTCAAGCCAGTAGTCCGAGTTCGAGAGTCGGAGAAGTCTGAAGACGGAGCAGAGGAGTCGTAAGCGACGGTGAGCAGCGACGGAGTCAAGCTCGTGCTGAACTGAGCTGTGCGCTACTGTCTGCAGTAGATTCTGGTTGTATGCTGCTGTGTGTGCTGTTGTATGCTACACGTCTCGGGTGAAGATAATCGTCTTCTGTGCTGTATATAGTTGTCGCTTTTGTGCTGTCCTGTGTGTCTTCGTGTAAATAAAGGTCGTTGTTTTATTTTCTACTTCTGCCTGCTGATTGAGCGTTCTTTACACCATATCACTTCCACTATCGAAACGAACCCCGGTAAAGAAAATTTCTTAACAATATTATCGAAGAACTGCTAGCGAAATTATTAGACAAAGATGATCAACTAAAGAAACTTGACTCAGAGATTTTAAATTTTTGCAAAGCTCAAGATCTGACTAACGAAGTGGTACGGCAATAAGAATACAGGGATCAAATAATAACTTTGAAAATGCGAGCAGAGAAACTTTTACGAAAAATGAAACTATCACTGATAGAAATATTAACAGAAACCCTCAACAATGTTCAATCAAACTTCCGAGATCACAAATACCTTCATTTGATGGAGACATTCTGAAATTTAATGACTTTTATTCTCAATTTCATACATAAAAATTCAAGTCTTAGCGATGTGGAAAAATTTAATTATTTGAAATCGTATTTAGTTAACGATGCTGAAATGGTGGTTCGTGTTTTAGCTTTAAAAGCGTAAAATTATGATGTTGCGATAAATATTCTAAAAGAAATATTCGGTAGAACCGCAATGATTATTGATGCTCATATGTCCCAACTACTAAATTTAAATCCTGTACGAAAAGCAAACGATGTTAAATCGTTACGCAGATTTTATTCTATATGTGAAACGCACATACGAGGTTTAGAAAATAATGGTGTTTGTCCAAACAGTTATAGTTATTTACTACACCCCATATTGTTAAAATCTATCCCTAGGAAATTATCCTTGGTATTTTCACGCAAAATGTACTCGAAAAGAAAAAAAAAAAAAATACTATTTCGGATTTATTAGAATTCTTAAAAATCGAAATTCAATGTCGCGAGCGAAATGAACATTTAATCAAAGAATTTGGCACAGATGCACTCCCAGAATCTAAAGTTAGCATTTATGAAAAACCTAGCCATAAATACGGTAAATTCAACAAGAATAAATTTGAGTTATATAACCGAAATAATCAAACAAGCGCGAATACTCCGCATGCATCTACCTTTGTAATAGATGTGAAAAAATGTTTATTTTGTGTAAAGCCTAAATCCGTCCACGATTCTTTCCTGAACCGGCCCTTTGCCGGTTTAGGAAAGAAAGCCACATTTAAGAAGAAACGGGATACGTTTCTTGTGCCTCACGAAAGCAGGACATGTTTACAAAAACTGCAACTGAAAACGGACATGTGGTAAATGTCGCCGTAGACATTCTGAGCTAATTTGCAACGCGTCAAACCACAGTCAAAACTCTCTGAACCCGCAGGGGGTGAAAGGAAGTCGTAACTTGTTCGAACGTAAATGTCAATAAGGGTGAGGTTCTTTTAGACTTGTTCGGCTTTATTGAAGTTGGGAGAAAAGGGGAAAACTGTAAATATTCTGCTAGACACTTCTCAGCAATGCTTTTTGAAAAAGGAAATAGCTGACGCGGTAAAATTGCCTATAATGAGAACAGAAAAACTGTTAGTTTATACATTTGGTTCGAGGGACCCGATAGAAAAAATGTATGAAGTTGTGAAGTTTACTCTTTGCAATTCTCGTGACCCTGAAAAAAGTATTGAAATGGAAGCCTTACTTTGCGATGTTATTTCTAGTTCTCCATTTAAAGTATCGTCTAATAAATTATAAAAGATGCTTAGAAAGAAAAATATACAGCTTTGAAATGTCTTTCTTTCGGAAACGAATCGGAGTCTTTCGGAAACTAATTTTCTCTCTTAATTGGAGCGCAATTCTTTTTGGGAAATTCATACAGGCAAAAGGGAAAATTTAACTAAAACATTATTTGTAATTGATACAATTTTCTGCAAAGTTGTGGAAGGTCGAATCTTACCAGTAGATTTAAATTGCGACAGGAACGTTTCTGTTTTAAAAATAAAATTATGTATAATTTTTTTATAATTTTTAATTATGTATCCAGTTTTATAATTATACTAGCCGCCTTTGGCGACCAGCCAGTTCGCCAATAATAATGTTCGCAAAAATGTTCAATTAATACTTTATGTCATTCGGTCTCTTAATAGGTGTTTCAACAAAATAAGTTTAAGCTTCAAATTTAATTAATGTTAAATTTTTTTATTATTTTATAAGATTAACAATAAAAATCTGACTACTTTTTCGACATTTATTTTAAATTAACAAATTACCAGTTAATTTGGATGGATACATCCTTTCTGAATTCACATTGATATTGATAAAAATGAATAACATGTCCAAACATTTAGTTTTTAATTTTTTTATATGCTGCAACAAATGAAATTCGGATATAAATCAAAATTTCCTCCTGCTCTGACTCACCATATTTAGCAGTTTAGAATATTTTATTTGCTTCTTTTTAAAGCTAAGAGCTGAAGTATACCAGGATCATAAAATGGGCAAAATTGCCGGACGATAAAGCAATGAAATGTTCTAAATAAATTTTTCAGATCAAATTTTTTAATAGATGATAATAATAAAATAATAGAAATAGCACAATAATAACAGAAATTTAATAGAAAATAATAATAAAATGTTTTTTTAATCATTTCTTATTTCTAATTCTTAGTAAAGTTTTTTTTTTTTTCAAATGTTTCTCATTTCGCAAACTTAAGAAAAACCTGCTTTTTAAACTCTATGCAAAGATAATTAAAATTTTATTACTTTAGCTTTAAAAAAGTCAGAAAAATATGATTATATATTTTAGCAAGAAATAAAAATGATTTCACAATTCCTATTTTTCATAAATAATGGAAACAAATTCATGGAGATAAAATAATTCCTTAGTTACAAGTAAAATGACAGTTACTGCATTTTTTTTTTAAATAATAATTTTTGAAGTTAGTGTAAGACTAAATGCTGCACTGTCTTAAAATTTCACAACACTTATCAAGTGAAGAACCTTATTCAATGAATTGCTTTAAAGTTATCAATTTTGTTTAAAAAGTTGGAATTGAATTAAAAAAAAAACATTTTAAAAAAAATTGTAACATTAACACGTTTAACGTGACTCAACAATTCAATGAAGAAATGATATTATTTTGAATTTTATTAAAAAAAATCATTGTTACAAATAATTGAGTTTAAGATTAACTTTCCAAAAATTATTAAAACTAAAAAAAAAATGAAATAAAGAAAAAAGAAGAAGAAGGAGAAAAAAAGAATGAAAAGTATTCACTCAAACGAAACAAGAATCCAAACAATTTTTTTAAACCTTTAAAACGGTATAAAAATATTTTTTATTCAATAATATGTTTTGATGATAAGGCGGAAATAAATTCTATTTTTATTTTTTAATTAAAATTTCAAAAAATATGTTCATAGTGCGTTTCTAATATCCCAGAAGGAACTTCCGTCCACATTTCACTTTCGTAACTTCAATGATTTGTCAATCAGGGCAAACCTCTAAGAGTAGAATATATATCTGTTTGAGTTACAAAAAGGGGAAAAGTAAAAATCGTCAAACCCTAAAGAATAAAAGATTTGAAAATCTTTTTTTGAAATTTTAAGTACCAGATTTTAGTAGATTTCTTTGTACATACAGAAACTAAACTTTGTCGAGATTGGTCCAACAAATTGAAATTTTTAAATGGGAGAGGACATTAAAAAAAATCATTATAAAAGAAATCATGATCATTGGAAATGTGTGGCTTCAAGTTAAAATCTCATCATATTCGGATTTTACGCAACGACTAACGCATTGAGTAAGAATTCAATATACATTCCTTTAACAAGTAAATCCTTTTGACAAGCTGTACAAGACATTGCTCCATCATGCTGGACTCATTTCAAAATCGGATATTCATCTAATTAAATTAACTCAGTAAATGGAAATATCTCGGGAACCGGATTTTACATTTTCTTCATAATCTAACTGCTTTATAATAGCTGCTACCTGTCGCGTTGCTGCCGCAGAAGAAATAATTTTGGAAATATCGTTTGATATAATTTTGTTTAATTAGAAATGATAGAAAGAATTTCGCGATGAATACATTCATTGAAATGGAATGATATATAAAACATAAGTATATATATATATAACTTTATTAGTCAAGTATACTTTAGGATAGACAGTACCTTTTGTTTTTCCGTCTTCAGTAAAAGCGAATAAATTTCGTGGCTGTCCGACTCGTGAACATCTAACGTGCAACTGGCCATGTGAAAAACACGGCTTTTCTGGGTTCAAGGCAATAAGTTGGGAGAGTTTTATCGCCATCGGATGAACAGTATAGCAGCGCATAAAATACGGACAAACAAAAATTCATTTTTATATATTAGATTAAAGGAATCCAATATATTATTGTGAAATGAAGACTACTTTCTCAAATAAAGCAATATATTTTGGGGAAAAATTGATACATATGAATAGTTTCTATAAGAGAAGTAAAATGTTAAGAAACAAAACCCAATTAAATTTCTCAATTTATATTTCAAAGACAAAGAGAAATATAGTTGCGACTAAATTCATATTTATACAAAATTAGCAAGAAAAAAAAA
>JAPMOR010058145.1:0-11970 GCA_026543865.1 Argiope aurantia | reverse complement strand
TACAAAAATTAAAAAACAAATTTCTTACTCCGAAGCTCGTAAACTTGTAAAATCTCAAACTCCTGTATCTGGTACCAGCTACTCTTCTATGATCAAAAAACCACCTGCAACTGATATTATTCAAGACAAAAGAAACAATATACTTACTGATAATACTCCTGAATCCGTTATTGTAAAGACATTGCCAGCAGCTCTCAATAGTAGTAATGTTAATCAGCCAACTGGTCATGAACATGAAACGTTTCATGTCCCATCTAATGAAATGTCACAGGACCTGAATAAATTTAAAACTGTCACTTATAAGAAAAAATATAAAAAAGATCACAAGCACAATTCTGAAAATATATCATATTCTAAATTCTGGAAGACTTCACCTCGACAAGTGTCCCAATCTATGCCAGTCTCGAATTTGAGCTCTTCCATTAATTCTAAATCAGCCAATAAAATGGATGAAGCCAAGTCTGAGCTTGAATTAATGACCACAAATAAGTCCAATCATAACACCGACAGCGAAATAGAATCGGATAATGCTATAGAATACAACCCTCATGAAACAATTGATGAAATACCACTTGTTGCGGAACCTTCTAACGATTCCATAACGGATGATAAAACTGTTTCTAAACAAAGTCCCCAAGAATGTCAAGTTAAATGGATTAATCTTAAAAATTTTTACAGTGAACCTTCAAGTACCCCTATACATAGCAAATACTTGAAAAAACACCGAATCAAAAGATTGCAATGATTTTTTTCTTTTCACTTCGTTTTGTAATTTATTGTATCTATTTTAATGTTGTAAGGACATGCATTTTCACCTTTTAAATTTCATCGATATTTTAATCTTTTAACATTTTTGGAAAATTTTTCTTTACGGGATGTAATTCACATTTTTATAAATGCTGATACTATTCATTATTGGATGTCTTTCTTTTTATCACAAGAAATTATAAATTTAAACTGACGGAATTGTACGTGACATTTTTAATACCATTTGTTTGGCGCAGTATAGCCATATATGGCTCTTGCGCCATTAAATCTCAAAATACCAAAATACCAATTGAGTAGGCTCACGTCGCCTGTGACGTTTTGTTCCTGATATTTGCATACGCATGACCTTTCTCTTGAATTACGTGTTCATTGTACTGATCGCAAGAACTCCTTTTCTGCAATTTCATGGCTATCTGCTTAAAATTTGCATTGTTGCTTAAGTTTTGCACACCAGTGTATTTTATCATACTCTGAAAAATTCCGTTATCCTTTGAATAGTATATGGAACAGCCTGTATCATATACTATTCAAGAAGATACTTAGAAGGCCAAAGAAATATTGCAAGATTTATTTACAAGTTTATTTGATGCGATTTAAAAAAAAATTCAGTGAATAGTGTTTGTATTTAATTGTTATTCAGAGCATCAATAATTTTATTAATATATCTATCTTTTAGTAGTAAATGTGTACAAACACAATAGCAGTACTTCAAGTCGCGGTTTCCTAATATCTTGGGCCCTTATATACTTTTACTAATGCTGCAATTACCATCAAATGGTTAAGCCGCTATACTTAGTTCCTAATTCACAAAAGTAAAAATCCTAAATTCAAAAAAGGAAAAATAATCAGAAACTTCAGGATACATTTTTCCGACTTATGGAGTGAAGAGACTCCGTGATTGAAAAATCGGCTCCGCATTGGTCATACACGCTACAGCCATAAACATCTTTTATTTGGTGAACCATGTCCAAAATGCACGACATGCCAGACAGTCTTAAGTGTACGTCATGTTTTAATCGAGTGTCCTGTCTTTAATAATGAACGATTACGATTTTTTAATGCAGTGTCTATAGACATGCTTGAACTACTGGGTGAGAAACCTCACTCTAATATTTTTAAATCTCTACAGACCATTGGTTTGTTGCATTTTATTTAATTTTTGTTCAATTTGGAATCTTTTTTCGTGTGTCAGCAATTTATGAACTTTTGCTTTTTTCATAGATGTTTTTTTAAATACTGTTTTAATACATCGGCTTGCGATTGGAATTTTTAACCTTGCCTAGTTTTTAATCGGAATAACCTCTTTAAATATCTTTGAAATGCTTCTTACCATTTGATTGGCGCAGCATGGCCAGATATGGCTTTTGCGCCAGAAAACCTAAACAACCAACGAACCAACCGTGATTGTAAATACAAAGAAACTTGGTTTATTCAAATATTTAACTAGAAATAATTTTATCTCCACATTTGCAGGTTTTTGCCAATTTTAACTTTTTAGAACTTCACTGTATATTTTTTATCTTCAACCATATGTTTGGCGCAGCGTAGCCAGATGTGGCTCTTGTGCCCCAAAATCCGAAATAATTAACTTGGTTTATTCAGAATTGAAGGGATGAAAATTCCAGCAATGTAAACTCTTTTTAAAAATAAATATAAGATGGAAAAGCGATAAATTTAAAATTAGTAATTATTTTTAGAAATATTTAACTATTTTAATAAATGCATGGTTAATAAATAGTATGCAACTTTATTATATAAATTAATAATAGTTAAATTATAATATATTAATAATTTTAATAACGGTAATCTCAATATATAATCCAATAATATTTAGAATTTCGAATGCAGCAGTTGTACAATATAACTTCACGATATATAGTGCAATTTCTGCGTTTAATTTATTCAACGTTTTTTGTTTTTTTTTAATAAGTGTAACATTTCTTTTTTTGAATCCTCAACAGTAAAAATATATTCACCATCTTGAGTGAAGCAAGAGCTTTAAACAATTACTTTCGGAAGATGGCATATTTAACTAATAAAAGCAACTTGACCTTTAAAATTATTTTTTAATTTTGATTTCGAATTAAAACTCAGAATTTAAATAACAGCACGATGGCAAAAAAAAAAATTAAAAAAATCGAGAGAGAGAAAAAATTCCAATTCCGATGAATTCAAATTTAAATCGCATGAATCAGCCATGTTCCACAGTAATAATTTAGGATCTTAAATTATATGCAGAATTTAAAGTCTAAAATATAGCATCCGTTTTTATTTTCAATACAGAATGTTTTACAATGCACATTGACACAGATAAATGTAAATAAAAAGAATGCTGCTTCGCAGATTTTAAAACGTCCAAGTGGTCTATTTATTTTTTTAGACTATATTATTAAAAATAGATCAAGGCTCTCGCATCGCAAAATATGCAGATAAGTCCATGAACCCAGATCACAATTCTTATTCTGCGTTGTTTTCCAAAATGTGCTAAATGCAAGTTCACCTTGTCAACGGTAAAAAAACTTACTTTCACTATGAAGTGAAAATAAGTGCGAGAACTTCCATGAGACCTTTATAAATATACACGCAGTTAAAATGAAGAGTTCTGGCCCTTTTTAGAAATAAGTCTACATTTTTCTTAAGCTTTTGAAAGAAATAATATATTCTTATCTTGATAATCTTCATATATTAATATACGATATTCTCTCTATTCGGTGTAAGTGAAGTAAGGATTTTTTGTTGTTGTTGTTGTTTGAATTAATAAATGTACTTTTAATAAAATTATAATGCTTAAATTTTTATACGCCCCCACAATTTTATAAGCATACTGCTGTTGACACACCAGCATTTCAAACATAACGTTCCAGTCCTCTAATAAAAACTGGGCAGTTTTTAATGCTTAAATATCACTATTTTGAATTTTATTATACAATTTCAATGGCCGCCTCAAAGATCCGCTCCCGGCCGTTGATTAGCTTAAAAGTAATGGGGGGGGGGGGAAATTTAGTGATTACTATTGCAGAAGATAATTTCCTGCTTACTTAAAATGTCAGTGAGTCAAAATTATTTGATTAATAAAATCGGGGACAATGTTAGATAATAAACTGACAATCCATATGTTCTTCTTCTAATTAGTGAAGTATTTTTATATGGTATTATGGTATGATTTTAGACTATATGCTTGGCGAAGCATGGCCAGACATATGACTATTACGAAAAAAAAAATCCAAAACAGCCGTTTTTTTAATTATTAATTCTTTTAATGACTAGATTTCTCAAAATAGACTGCACTTGAAATAATATAATATATTATTATAATATAGTTTCAATATAAAATGAAAGGTTAGCAAGAAATAAGTTAACCACTTCAGAGGGCTGTAAAATGTGTTCTATTGATCCAAATAAGATAAAATTTGAAATATAAGTTATTCAGATGATGCGCTTTACATTTATTGATTTAGAAAATTTTAGTACAAAAATTCACCAATAGATGGTGCTGTGATACAAATGGCATTTATTTGCATATATTGAAAATGTGAAACATAATTTGCGTTACAACGCATGTCTATTACCATTTTTCTTTAGATAAAAATTCGTGCCATTTTATCCCATTAAACTGGAAATAACAACTTTGGATAAAAAGAAGGCGGATTCTGTACGAACATTACTTTTTTTCTCTGTTCGCTATGCCTATGTTGCAAGAAAAAACGCTACTAGTGAAATTGTTCTACCAGAACCAACAAAACTCCGTTGCAGCTCTAAAGGAATTTCGTCGTATGAAACAGATACAAAAAGGTCCAATGTCTCCAAGTTCCCTACGCAAAATGATGCAGAAATTTGAAAATAATGGGCAACTTGGCATTCTTCCAGGTAGAGGACGAAAAAAATCCCGTCTTCCAGCGTCGAAAATCTTGCGATCGCGCTCGTTGAAACTAGCAATCAGTCGTCGCATAATAATGTGAGTTTTCCCGTTGTTTCTCGTGTTTTGGATATGTCTTATTCAACTGTACGGAAAATCGTGCGGAAGATTTTGCATTTTTATTCACACAAAATCAAGTCTGTGCAAGACGGGGACTTAGAGGTCAGTAGAACTTTTGCACTTCAGTTCCTTGCTCGAATGGTGGGTGACACAACTTGGCCATGGAACATATTGTGGAGTTATGAGGCCCAATTTTGTCTCAATGGGCAAGTTAACACCCACAACCGCCGTATTCGGGCAGAGGAAAACCCTCAAGTCATCCAACAACAACCCTTGCATCCTCAAAAAGTGACGGTGTGATGTGATTTTACAGCTACCTTTATCATTGGAACATTTTTTTTTTAAGAGATAACTTCAAATGGAATCCAAACTTGTTCCGTCGCAGGACAACGGCACCATGATATGCTGAGGGATTTTGTAATCCCATCTCTTCTACAGCGTAGAGCCTTTAAGACATCACTTTCATGCAGGATGATGCACCAAATTGACACTCCAAAATTTGATTAAAATGAAAATCACCATTCAAATACTTGACTCGGAAAACTAAACAGCCCCTCCTAAATATGAAGATATAAAAGGAACTACTTATTTTTTTTTTTTTTTTTTTTTTTTTTGCTAAGATATGTTACGCCTTTAAGGGTATTTACCTCTGGTTTACATTTTGAGGGAAAAAAATTAATCAAAAGAGTTCAAGAAGAAAGAGAAAAATGAAAAAAGTTAAATCACCACTACTTTAAAAATTTCGCAACAGACTAACGCTCTAGAAAACTTTTGATCCAGCTTTCGTTGCTCCCAGTGAAGTAATATACGCATACTTGGTGTTTATAAATATTGTATTAACTAAGTGAGCGTAACGAAACGCAGAGAAACTTTATCAATTATACCAGATTGTGTTTTTTGACAGTCTCAAAAATCACCCACTGAAAGTCTTATCTAATTTAACCAATATAGCCTATGAACAAACGGATAGATAATCAACATGTTATCCTGTCACATAATAATTTCATTAATCAAACTCCTTCCTTTATTAAGCTGTTTTGTTCACAGACGGACAGAATACCAAAATTGTTTGTTTTTCCTAGATTCTAGGCTAAAATTTGATTTTTCAAAATTCAAAGTCGTATTTTTTAATTAGATTAGATTACTTTCTCTTCCATTAATAAATAATCTAGGTCCTTAGTACTTAAAAGAAACTAAGCTAGGAAAGAAATTTAAAAAAAATGTGTAAAAGAACCTAAAAAAAAGATAAAACATTCGATTTTCGTATAATATCTAATATTTGTAAAACAAATTTTAATATTCAATAGATGTAAAAACCTGCGCTTAAGAAATAAGTCGCGAAATAGTTCAGTCGAGCTGATCAATATGCATGGCGCAGTTTAGCCAATTATGGCTCTTGCGCCAAAAAATCCTCAAAATACCAATACCAAATACCGAGCTGATCAAATATAAGCAACTGAATCTACGAAATCAGAATCAAAGAATCAACTAAAATTCTCTGCCATCTAAAATGCAATCCGAAGAAGCCAAATGGATTCCAAACTTAAACGGGAGAAGTTTCCTTCATCAATATCTGCAAATCATGGCCATTTAGTTTCCTTTCGAAGTCATTGTATGAGTCTCATTTGAGTTATAACAAGATTGTTTGAATAATAGCATCCTCCCCCTCAGGGGCTCACCTTCTTTAGGTGAGTACGGGTGTCCCAATCCCGAGGTACCCAGGGATCTTTACTCCCTTTCAGTTCACTCTCCTCTACGCCTTCTGCTTTCTGCTGTGTCTTTCCTTCCCTCGACGGCAGGCGAGGGAGCTCTCCATGAGAAGCTGTCGCCGCTCTGTTTGCTTCTTGCTTCTCATGGACAGCCAAAACCCCACGTGTTGGCCGTGCGTGGCGACCCATTAGACGGGTGGTGCACTGTGGTCCCCGGTGTATCAATCGGCCGGTAGCTAGCAACCTGAGTTACTAGTCTGCTAGGGATCAAGCGAAGGGGTTACTCCTTGGGCTTGGCGTTAAGGGTGGTCACTGTCCCCGGGGGTAACTCCGAGCGTATAGGTTCCGGCTAGCACTAGGGTAAGTGCCGAGGCTGGAAATGACCAGAGCCGGTGGCTGCCTTCCCTTGTTGGGCTCCGTGGTGGGTGGTGCCGTCGGACCTGAATTTGTATCTATATTGCATGGGCTCTTCCAAAAAATCTCCCTTCAGTGGGCGTCCTAAGAATCAAAATTTTGTTCACTTTCAAACGACCAACTTTCATCATTTCGACTCCTTTTTTATAATCAAACGTGTGTCCGAAAATAATGGAACATTTAATAATATCTCTCCTTTCCTAGTACAAAAAGCTATTGCAGCAACAGTCGGAGACGTGTCTTCTATTCGAAAAATGCGTTCAGGTGATTTGTTAGTAGAAGTCAATTCTAAAAAGCAAGCTCAACAAATCATTAAAATAAAAGCTTTGGCTACATTTCCTGTGACAGTCGCACCTCATAATTCTTTAAACTATTCTAAGGGAGTTATTACGTGTGGGGAGCTGTTCAATGTACCTCTTGAGGAAATAACAAAAGAGCTCAAACCTCAAGGAGTCACGCAGGTACGTCAAATCAATATTAGACGGGATGGTCAAATTCAACCAACAAAACATTATATTCTAACCTTCCATAGTACTAAATTACCAGAATTCATATATGCAGGATACATAAAATTACCGGTTAGGCAGTACATACCAAATCCGTTGAGATGCTTTCAATGCCAGCGCTTCGGGCATTCCAAAGTTAATTGCCGCGGGACCCTAACTTGCGCCCGCTGTGCAGGAAAAGGCCATGAAAGCCAACAATGCAACGCAGAAGAAAAATGCGTGAACTGTGGCGAAAATCATACATCTTATTCTCGAACCTGTGAACGCTGGCAACTGGAAAAACAAATTACAACAATTAAAATAAGAGAATATATCTTATCCCGAAGCGAGACGGAAAATTGTAGCATTAACACCCAAACCTGGTTTAAGTTATGCATCCGCTGTTCAAAACTCCTATTGTGAAAACTGTTCTTGCACAAACTGTACTAAAAAAGGTATCAAAACAAAAACACAGGTAAAATTGTCTGATTCTGATACTGAAACTTCCCTGAATAGTATTCCTGATAATAGTAAACCAACTGTCACCTTTAAACAAAAACAGAAATCAAATAAATCCCTCAAGCTAAAGCTCTCCAAACGTGGACTGGCTACTAAAGATCTTGCCAGTAAACTTAAAAAAACTACTTTAAGCAGTTCTGTTGCTCTGGGACTTGCGGATAAAGGTGTTGCTCATAAGGACTTAACGTCCATTTTTGGTGGCACATCAAAAAGTCCCGAAATCATTTCACTCCATCCATCGGAGGAGGAGGATGAATTTGAAATGAGGTGCGATGTCACGCAACCTACGAACACTGTTCTCACACCTTCCCTTGCAAAAAGACTCTCTTAATGGGTACCTTCCTCTCTTGGAATTGTCGCGGCATTCGGTCCAAACTTCATGACATCAAGACCATTATTAACAACTTTCATCCTGTTTGCATTGGTGTTCAAGAAACCTTTTTGACACCAAACATTCCTATAAAATTGCGAGGTTATACCAGTATTCGAAAAGATGCAGACACAGGATCTCACATTTCTGGAGGTGTCTGTATCTTCACATCAAATCTTTATCCGAGCTCACAACTAAATTTACATACTTCTCTACAGGCTGTGGCTGTGCAAGTTCACGTACGAACATTAGTCACAGTCTGCTGCATTTACTTACCGCCTCATGATGTCATCTGTCAGCAAGACCTTGATAATCTAGTGGACCAGCTTCCTTCACCTTTTATTATACTTGGTGATTTCAACGGTCATAATATTTTGTGGGGTTCGAATAGTACAAACTCTCGTGGGAGACAGATTGAGCAGTTTATTTCCAACAACTGTCTCAGTTTACTGAACAACGAAGAGAAAACATACTTTCACGAACCCACACGTAGCTTCCATACAATTGATCTGGCCATATGTTCCCCTGAACTTCTGCCATTGCTGACCTTTGCAGTGAGCAGAGATCTTTATAATAGTGATCATTTCCCTATTATTGTCTCCCATGCTGATAGCGGTGGTGTGACTCATTGTCCTCCGCGTTTCCTATTCCAGCGGGCAGACTGGGGTGCTTTCATGCGATTGGCAAATGTCACAGTGTCTATGGTCAATACGTGCGACATCACGGAAGCAGTGCAACATGTCGTTGATAACATAATAACTGCCGCAAATGCCACCATCCCGAAGACTTCCCCACGTGTAAGAAAACTTCGTAGACCGTGGTGGAACGAAGCTTGTCGTGACAGTCATAAGAACCAAAAACGGCTTTGGAGTATTTTTAGAAGGTACCCGACAATAGAAAATCTGGTTGCTTTTAAGCGTGCCAGAGCCCTTGCTCGTCGCATACGCCGACGTAGTCAGAGGGAATCCTGGATTAAATTCGTGTCATCCATCACATCCACCACTTCCAGTAAACATTTGTGGAAGAAAGTAAAGGCTGCTAATGGGATATACAGTGAAACCCACATTCCTGTTTTAAATACAGGAAATATGGTGCATTCCACCCCTTTAGATATTGCCAATATTCTCGGTCAAGCATTCGCACAAGTATCCGCTACAGATTCTTACAGCCCTGAATTTCTGGCAGCTAAGAATCGCGCGGAACGGTTGCCTTTGCGCTTTAAAGCCCAAAATACCAGTCCATATAACTGTGCATTCAAGTTGTCGGAACTGGAAACGGCTTTATCTAAAGCCCATGATACAAGCCCTGGACCAGATGGGATGACGTATAATATGCTCCGCCATTTGAACGCAACTTCCCTTTCGAATCTGTTATTATTATTTAACAGAATATGGATTGAACAGAAGTACCCGTCGCAATGGCGAGAAGCTATTGTGATCCCAATATTAAAACCTGGCAAGGAAGCATCTAACCCTCTGAACTACCGACCAATTGCTTTGACGAATTGCCTCTGCAAAACCTTTGAAAGAATGGTCAATGCACGTCTTATTCACGAATTGGAGAAACAAGGATGTATTCCCCCGTTGCAGAGTGGTTTCCGAAGAGGTAGATCTACTTATGATAACCTCGTATTACTGGAAACCGAAATTCGCAACACATTTGTTAGAAGGAACCACCTTGTCTCCATATTTTTTGACATTGAGAAGGCGTATGACCGGACATGGCGCTATGGAGTACTTTCTAGACTTTATAATTTTGGTTTTAGGGGACACCTCCCCATATTTTTACAGAATTTTTTATCACATCGGACTTTTAAAGTTCGTGTAGGTAACTTTTATTCTGACTCTTTTATTCAAGCTGAGGGAGTTCCGCAAGGAAGTGTCCTCAGTGTTACACTTTTTATTATTCACATTAGTCAAGTTTTATCGGTTTTACCTTCATCTGTTCAGGCATCACTTTATGTTGATGACCTACAGATTTCATGCCAGGGCAGCAATATGAATTTAATAGAGCGGCAATTGCAAAATGCCGTTAATAAAGTAGTAGCTTGGTGCGATAAAAACGGGCATACTATCTCTCCAGAGAAGAGCCGATGCATTCATTTCTGCAGGAAACGAAATATCCATGCAGATCCTGTTATTAAAATACGAAATGCGCCTATCGTTGTTGTAGATGAGATACGATTTCTGGGAGTAATTTTCGATAGAAAACTCTCCTTTCTTCCTCATATTTTAAATCTGCGGAAGAAATGTGAGAAAGCACTAAACATTTTAAAGGTACTCTCTAAAACATCTTGGGGTGCCGATCGGACATCTCTGCTCCATATTTACGAAGCAGTCATCCTCTCTCGCATGGATTATGGGTGCATAGTGTATGGTTCCGCTCGTGCTTCTTTCCTGCGACGGTTGGACACCATTCACCATTCTTCGTTAAGAATTTGTTCCGGAGCGTTTCGTACCTCTCCCGTAGACAGCCTCTACTCTATTTGCAACCAACTACCTCTTGATTTAAGACGCAAAAACTTGTCTGCCTGTTATTATTTCCGCGCAAAATCTTTTCCTAATCATCCCATCTCTAATATAAAGTTACCAGTTAATCTTCGCAGACTATATGATGCTCGTTCCTCTCACATTCTTCCATTTAGTGAGAGAATGAAAGTACTTTTGCATGACTCAGGCCTTTCAAATGTTATTATTAAGACTGCAGATTTGTTATGTTTTCCTCCCTGGGACATCCCAAATTTTTCTTACATGAATCCCTTTGCGGGATTTGATAAATCTTCAAATGATCCAGCTATTTATAAGCACCTGTTTTTGCATCATCGCTATCAATATTCTTGTTTTGTACCAATTTTTACGGATGGCTCAAAATCAGATGGACATGTCGGTTGTGGCATAATTCTTCCGTCTGATACATTGAGCTATCGTTTACATAATTGCTGTTCAGTATTCACTGCTGAGTTGATGGCAATTTGCTCTGCCCTTCAGAAAATTTCGTCTTTCCCTGAACGTAACTTTATTATTTATACAGATAGTATGAGTGCTCTGGAGACACTTTCGCACTACAGCAATCGGATGCATCCGATTGCGATTAGAATCCTATTTACTTGGCGTCTCCTACAAAATGAAGGTTTTCATATCCTTTTTAGTTGGATCCCGAGTCACGTAGGCATTTCTGGGAATGAAGAAGCCGATTCAGCGGCAAAATCTGCAGACTTCTTTTTGTCCCATAAACTTCCATATTTCGACATTAAGAGATTTTTCATTAAACATATTTATTCAACATGGCAATTAACATGGGATTTAAAGATCGAAAATAAACTTCATTCCGTCAAGCCTACAGTTGGTTTGTGGCCTGTTCACCCTATACGAGAGGTGGATGTGAAATTGACTCGCCTCCGTATAGGACACACCCGTTTTACTCATCGTCATCTCATCTTGGGTGACAGGGTGCCAATATGCCCCACTTGTCATATTGCTTTTAGTGTGAAACATATTTTAATTGAATGTCCTGATTTTAATACTCATCGTCATAATTTTTTCAACTCGTCTTCTCTTAACTTGCAAGACCTAGTGGGTGAAAAATACCACCCAAATATTTTTAAATTTTTAAGAGCTATTGGTTTCATCAACTATATATAACATCTATTTCATCTGTTTGTTCTTCCTTTTATGCTGAATATTTTTTTTATATATGATTATTTTACATTTACGTTAATCATTGTCCTAC
>JAPMOR010058131.1:577268-637382 GCA_026543865.1 Argiope aurantia | reverse complement strand
ATAAAAATTATTTAAATATACTCTATAAAATCTTAGAGAAGTGTTCATTTGAAATATTGTAGTTTTTATTTTAAATGTTATCAACATTTTGCTTATTTTAATATTTTTTAATATAAATGCATTATTTTTAATATGTATTATGTTTATTTTTTAATTCAAATGCATTAATTAGAGGAATATTAAATTTCTATTCTATTTAATTATATTGTCTCAATTTTTAATGGATTCTCTAATAATTTCATAGCATAATGTTGTACAAATTTTATTTCTATAAGAGATTCTTAATATATAAGCACTGGAAACTATTAATGAGTTTTTTCGGCACTTAACAAAGAATACAATCTTAATATAGAACATACCATTAAAAGGCATTGAATAACTAATACATTTATTGATGCATTAAGCATTAATGTCTTATATATAAATATCACAGATTTTTTGTTAGTTATAAAAGGAATTATTTATTAAAAATTGAGATATTCTTATGTACAGTTATGTCAAAAAATTTATTTTTAATGTTTATTATTTTTTTTTTTTTTTAGGAAATTGGTTATTGTCAAGGAATGAGCCAAATTGCCGGTCTGCTTTTAATGTTCATGAATGATGAGGTTTGTTTATACATTTTTTTATTCTTGTTTTGTGTAATTTTTTTGTCCAAATGATATTTGTAATTTCTAATTTTGCAGAAATCTTTGGATTCTTCATTTAGAAATGTTTTTCTTTTATGAAGAATTAGAAATTCTCTTTAAATCTGGAACAAATGATTCATGCTGTATGTAATCGTAATGCTGGCCTAGATGTATAAGAATATAACTGCTCTTTTTTAATTTCAAGAATTATTATATTTTTAGAAGCGAGTTTTCGGAACAATTTAGTAACTATGAACTCCAGGATTCTTATCCTCCTGAGATGGAATGGGGAGGATGAGGTATTATTATACATGAAGTAGGAAATAGCATTTGGGCTTACTTTCCAAATTATTCTCATGTTAGCAAGTAAGATTGAGTCAATCCAGAGCTCAGAATTTCAAAATAAACAATATACAGAATATTTTAATTTAATAATTGGCATCTGTACAGTATCATGGAGTACATACAAGAATGCAACAGTTGTATGGACAATGGCACATTCAGTATCTAAAATTTTACAATTGGACCTTACTTCAGATAAAACTGCATTATACTTCTAGAAAGATAATTTGGATTGACTAATATCACTTTAATCAAGAAAGAAGCACGAATCTTCAAAGCTATTGCTTTTTAGAGTAGTATATTCAGTATATTCTTCATACAAAGTGGTAATTTTCTATAAATGTATGTTGAGACATTTTTTTATACTCTTTGGCTAGTTTCAGTCTAGTTAAGAAAATAAATGGTTGTTCCTCTCTTTTGGAACCTTCTATATTATTACATAAGTGAATTTAAATATAAGTTTTTACTTCTGTATTCATTCTACAGTCTGAAAGTACTGATATTTCTTTATGTTATAAACTCTTATCCTAAACTGTTGGAAATATTATTTTCTATTAAACTAAGCATATTCTAATAATGTAATAGGAGTGATCCTTATTTACAAATATATTTTTCTCCCATCCACTTTGAATTTGCAGACATGTAACTATCATAAAGTTTTGTAGAGCTTATGTTATCTACAAGGCTGTCTCTTCTTATTTTTAAAATGGCTACATGTCTGGTTTGGGTATTTTATAGACCCAAACAGTGCACATTGAACCCTCTTTTTTCAATAAGATGATCATTTTAGTTTCAAATTTCTACATAGTTTTACAGACTAATCATTTTTTACTTTTAAAACTTTTTATTAACTTTTTAAAATTATTCCAGATCTGGCATCCACATTTATATGCAATATTTATTGAATGAGAGGCCAGTGTTTATAAATATTTAAATAATTAAGTGGATGTAATTAAACATGTAAAACCCTGACCAAATATACTTGATTATTGTCAGTATTATCATTAATAAAATTTGTATTTTTTACAAACTTATTTGGCAACTAGGAGAAAAAAAATTTAAATCTACATGCTTGTAGCCCTTTTTGTCATAAAACAGCTGCTAGGTAGGAAATTCACTACTGCTTATAAAAATGTGGCTACAAACAAAAAATTTTAATTTAGTTAATTTGATAAATGATATAAGTTGTTCTTATTTATAAAGAGTCTGAAACCCTGAATCTATATATTAATCTTTTAGGATGCATTTTGGGCTCTTTCAGTTCTGATGACAGATAGAAAACATGCCATGCATGGTTAGTGTTCTTTTCTTTCTTTCTTTCTTCCTTTCTTTTTTTTCTCCCTTGAATCTAAGGAATATTTGTAAGAATTGGTTTTTACAAAATTCTTTTTTCTGTAGGCTTCTTCATACCAGGATTCCCTAAACTGAAAAGATTCCAAGAGCATCATGATAAATTATTGGCAAAATATATTCCTAAACTCAAGAAACGGTTGGAAAAATTTGGCATTCACAGTAGCCTTTACACATTAAAGTGGTTCTTCCAGTGTTTTCTTGACCGAGTATGTTTAGAATGATTTGAAATTATTATTCATTTTGTTAAGCAAAAACAAAATTATAAATCTAAACAAATTTATAAATATCTTGTATACTATAGAAGTTTAAACTATTCAATAGATTTTCCTCAAAATTTGCTGACAAATATTATGAAACATAAAGAAGAGTTGGGAAAATTTTATGGCAATTAAGTAATAAATTTTATTAATTACTGTTTCCATGTATACAAATAATTATTTTTATTGCTGCCACTCTTATTAAGTTATAATTATAAAGTTTTTATAATATTTTATTTATTGAGTTACCATTTGTGTTGGTAATTATATTTTGTATTATTTTGGAAAGATTATTGATTATTATAGAAAACATTTCAGCTATTTAAAATATATATATATATGTAGTCTTAAGTTTTTGAAAAGTTTCTGGAGTTATTTGGTGCAATTGATGTTCTCATTTAAATTAAAATGGGCATTGTATACAGTGAGAACTTTGTTCATCATATTTTATATAAAGAATTTTCACTTTAAAAATATATACTTCTTATAAAAATAGGCATATGAAAATATCCATTAGTGTATGTCAGTTAAAGATTAATCTCAGAATTGATAATTGTCATTCTTATTAAATATAAATTTAAATGTCAATTTTTAAATTGTCTATTTAAAATATGTTTTTGTATTTTGTCTGAATTTTATTTGTGCTTGAATTTATGTATTTTATTAAAACATTAGTGTTCTGCACATCTTGAATATAAATAATTTTCTTTGCATCATTCTTCAGGTGCCATTCACATTAACTTTGCGTCTTTGGGATGCATACATAATAGATGGTGAAGTTATACTCACTGCCATGTCTTTCACTTTAATGAAACTTCATAAAAGTAAGTTTTTAAATTTTTGTGGTATAATTTAAAAAAATTTTCTTGTTGATATAAATAAAAATAGAAAAAAGAAAAAAATTTACTGTAGTTTTAAGCTTTTTGTCTACTCAATGCAAAATTTTTAAATCTTTGTTCACTGGAATAAGTAGCATTTATTTCTTAATATTTTTTGTGTATTAATTAAAAATAGTTAATGCAGTCATTGAAACATATTACATGAGATATTTGCTTTAGAACACTCAAAATTGCTTGTATTTTACTGTAGTTTTCATAATTTCTTTTTAATTTGAAAATTACTTTGAGAAACATAATTGAAGTATTTTTGTAACATTATATTAATCATATATACAAAAATATTTCTTGTTAAAAAGTTATGAATACCTTTTTTAGTCAAATGACATCCATAGATGGTTTTCTTTATAAGACTAAATATAAATTAAGTAGAAACTTTTTTCCCCATTCATTCATGCATTCTAAATTCATAAAGATTGGAACTTAAAGAAAAGGAATTAAACACCTTCTAACAATTGTAGGTTTTTCATGACTTTTGTTCTATAAATTTCTTTCCTAACTTGCAGCAGGATGAATTCAATTTAGTTCTTGAAGAAATTTTCATCTCGGAATAAATGAATATTTAATTGAAGTACTTTTGATAAAAAAAATTGTTTTTAAATTAATTCAATATTTTGTAATAGGTTGTAATTGCATTTGCTGATTATATACATATTTATACAATTTTAAAATAAACATTGTTGATGGTTTGATTTTTAAATTTTAATCTACAAAATTTACTATTGGTAATTGTTTTTATCCAGAATGTACTAAAGTTTGCAATTCTATTTATCAAAATTTATATATTGAACTTTTTTGCAATAATCTTTAAATTTGATATACATATAAAGATGTAATTATAGTTTATTCTTAAATTTTATTAGCTTTTTCATTTAAGTTTTATAAAGCACACCTACAACCATTTAAATCATATTTTTCATCTTGATCATATCTATGGGAATATCATCTTGATCATTGTCTTTAGAAATATGCTAATTAATTAAATGTTATTAAATGTTTTCATTGTAATTAAATGTTTTTGAGCTTTATTAAATTTGTCCTGTAGTCTCTTTTTAAAAATAAATGCTATTTAACAAATGTTTGACCTATTTTGCTAATTATGGATAAGCTTCTTTAATCAAGAGAATACTTCGACTGTAGGACGTTTTATGCCGACATGTTGAGCATACTTCTGTTTAAATTTCACATATCAGTCTTACCCAAATTAAAAATCCAGTATTATGATATAAAAATATGATAAATATGAATGAATAAATATCAGTTGTCAAAAATCGCTTGTTCCTCTTGAAATAAATAATTTTTTGCTCCAATTCAATATTGAATACTGTATTTCTCTTGTAGAGTCTCTATTAAAGATGGAAATGGATGAATTGATAGAATTCTTACAAATAAAACTTGAACAAGATTTCGGTTATTATGATGATGAAGCCATAGAAGCCCTGCAGAATACAATCCTTGAGCTGCAGAAGCACAAGCTGCATTTGCCTGGCACCGCTCCTCCTCATGAGCTTCCACAGAAACCTTTCGGAATGATCATAAGACCAGAAAGCAGTAATACGAGAAGGGTGAGTAATATATCAATCCCCACCTCTTCCCCATACATACCGAGGAGAAAAAAAATGTTGAAAATAGGATTCTTAACCTATTTTCTTAACCTATTTCTTAACCAAAAACATATAGATTTTGAATATTTTATTCCTTTACATTGCTTTTGATAAAATGTGGCTATATTATAACACTAAGTGCTTAAATTTAATAAATAAAAAATTCAAGGTATCATCTTTACCTTATCAAAATTTTAAAGCTTGAAATTTATGCATATAAGTTATAATTTTATACGTCATCCAAGCAGTTACACTTGTTTCCTTACATTATCACTCTTCTCAGTGGTGGATCTCCACCAATGCAACTGCTTAGGGCACCTTTATTGATGGGTGCGAGGAGTGGAGTGTGCTCAAGTAGCTCAATTTTGTAAAATTGTTTTAAGTTATCAAATAAATTTGTAAGAATATGAATTCTATTATAAAAGACAATACTAAATTGGTTAGGTTTATATTTACTTCATTATGGCACTAACTTAAATATTTATAAATACTAAACGTTTGGATAATAATATTGGTTGCAAATGTAGATGTTGTGCAGTCATGAATCTATAAAATTGAAAATAAACTTACATTCTTACTAAATTACTGAAACAAAAAAAAATAATAAACATGTTGAATAAGTTTAAAATGCGAGATTAAATTTACCATAAAGTGAAGCCTTTTGATATGCATGACCTAAGCCCACAAAATGCCCAAATCCACCATTGACTCTTCTCCCTTCTTTGTTATTATCTTATCTTGATATATAATAAATATCTTTATAATTTCTTTAATATTTTCTAAACTGAAATAAAACAATTCGTTTAAAAGCTACACCAAATTGCAGTACTGAAGCTTTACATCTATGTTTTGCTTTGTAATGAAAATGATTTGTGTTTATGATAGAGAATTATTTCTCATATTGAGTAGTTGTAAATTTCTGCAATAAAATCATAGATATTTCTTTGGAATCAAAGACATTATATATTTTTTAAATTCATCATGTCTGTTATAAGTGTAAACTTTGCATAATTTAAAACTTGTATATTTCATATATTAAGGCTCCTTATATGAATAACAAAAAAAATAGATTAATGATTATATTGGAGAATAATAAGTGAAAAATATACAGAATATATATTCTAATTATTCCCATTGGTAAATTTCTAAATTATTTGTGGGATGCTTAATGTAACAATTGGAAAGAAATTCTTGATATGAAAAATTATATTTTATTGTTGGAATCCATAAATTTTTTATACTGGGCCCTTGTTTGATTACTCATATTGAGTAAAATGTTCTTTAAACCCTAATGTTTTAAAGAAAAGCTTCTCTTCTATGACCAGAACTTAGAGTTATGAATCTAAATTTCATTAATCCATTAATTAGCATAATGTGTGAGTTAATAGGTGGATTGGTGAACACAAACATTGAAATAATCTAAAATCATCTAAAATTATGATATTCAAAATTTCATAGCTTAGTTGGTACCTCATTTCTATGGCTAAAACTTGTTTGCTTACATTGTTAATGTATTAAGAGTATTTTATTCAATATGACTACTAAAACCTCGAGTAACTTGTATGAAAATTGCCTTCATAATTTTTTCAGCTTTGGAATTATTGACTTAGCAACATAATATTTGTCTCATTTAAGGCATTTTTTCTGGAAGTTAAGATAAGAAGTAACTTATTAGTAAGATGAAGAATTTGTAACTAAAATTTATATTTCATTATAAGTTCAAATTAATGTATCAGTAGGCATATAAAAACATTTTAAAACTTTCAACTTTTTATTTTATTCAGATTCAAAAATAAAGCGATTTATAACAATACATTTTTTGTATTCCAGACTCTTTCAAACAGTGGTCAATCCAATTTCAGCAATGGTAGCAATGGAACATTAGAAAGGAATGCTTCCCAAAGCCCAATCAGTCGCGATGACGCCAACTCTGTCGACGGTAAAACTCTTCCAAAATTGTTTCCTAGACGACCAAGCATGTCTGAAGCTTCCACAAACGATATTTCCTCAGAACTGTCTAGTCCTTCCTCGGTGTGTGCAGGCTACCCACTCCAGCGTGCCGTATCTCTGTATGACAATGTGGACTTGGAAGAAAGTGTTCAGGCTGCTTACAAACAATCTCCTCCCAGTTCCAGAATGAATTCGCCTGATGCCATTTGCCTCTATGTACCTTATGAAGGTCCACAACAAACTCAAGGCTCACCCTCTAGTACCACAGTGTCGCCCGTTATTCCTCCTAAAAATGGAGGATTGCACATTTCATCATCAAGTTAGCAGTTTTTGTGACTAATTAATCTTGTGTATTTGACTGATTATGTAAGACTGACAACATTCCTTGACTATCAACTAATATTTTCAATAGTATTTTTTTATTATCTATTATGTAAATATATATATAATTATATATTTTTATGTAGTTGTAGCACTGAGGCATGTGCAATAAACTTACAAATAAGACATCTTATGTTTGACTTTGTTTACTTTCTTGTATATGAAATAATCAAGAGAAAATATTGGAATTGCCACAAAATTTGCTCAAAATTTTGACAAATTTTGACATTTGAGACTTCCTCAAATAGCACAACATAACATAATATTGTATTATAGTATATTATATTATAAAATATCCAATAATATTATACAATATCATGAATATTGTTTAACATAATACAATATTGTAAAATAAATGTGTATTGCTAGAGTCCCTCAGTCTCAAAAAACATGCTTTTGAAATTGTCTCTGTGAGCATAATAACTTCAAAAAATCTTTGAACTTGGTGGTTGAAATTTGGCATGCGGTTTCTAGTCCAAGCTTGTAGATTATTATCAAATTTTGAATGAAATCCATTTTTAAAAATTTATGTTTGGCTGTTTGAGTACACTAACTACAAAATAAAGAGCTAGGATAAAATTTTCTGTACAGATTTAATATCTAGTGTGTTTAATTTAAAAGTAAATTCATCAAGGGGTGGATCGTCTGTTGGTCTATACATTAACAAGCATGTAAACACAATAATTCAAAAATCCTGTGACTTAAGTACATAAAATTCGGTTTGTGGTTTTGCAACTTCAATTGTAGTTCTTTTTCAGATTTTGCCTTGAATCATTTGAGAAAGAAAAATCTAAAATACACATTAGGTTTTCTGGCCCTTGTGTATTAACAGCATCCCAATGATTAATCGCTACAGATCATACTCCAATAGCTTTCATAATTATTGCTCATCTATGGCATAAGGTTTATAATACTCAAGTACTTTATTAGAGAGTATGTGAGAATTTTGGGATTACCCCTTCCCCTGACTTTATGACAGACTTGATTTAGTACAGTGATTCGTATTGTGTGGTGCAGTGCCCATTTGCGGATCTTGGAAAAATGAGCTTTCTTTAGATATGATGACTATCAATAACAGAGAAATACCTAGTAAATAGATAACCTTTTCAGTTGATGCATTTTGTTTTCTCTTGTATTGATGTATTTCTGAAATTGGATGCCCTAAAATGTCAAGAGTCAAATTCTTGAAGTACTCTAATCAGACAGTCATATCATATAGCACTGGTGATCGTAATTCAGATTTATCAGAAAGTGAAAATATTTTACTTTTCAAAAATGTGGATTTGTTTTTTCTGAGATTCACTATCTATATTGAATTTTTATTTGTGGACTTAAATCTAGTTTGCTGTTGTAAATTTGTATTTCAAGCGATTACTTGTCAAATGTGAAAACTCAGAAGATTTCAATTCCAAAAATAAAAATTAAAAATTGTTTAACATTTTGAAGTCTTAAAAGTTGACACATTTTCCGAAGACCATTACATTTACGAACACAACTATTTGTTTTTCAAAAACTAGTAGCCACAACGGTTTTTTTTTTTTTTTTTTTTTTTTTTTGAAAATCGATTATCATATTGCCACTTTAAATCATAGAATGAAACTTTTTTTAAAAAAATATTTGTGGATGCGTATTCAGATAAATAAAAAAGTACTTATAGCATTTTTTGGAAACTGCTGAAAAATATTAAGTTAAAAAAAAATAAAGCAGTAATCCATCTGTAATTTTTACTGTTTTCTGAGTAATACACAAGTTGAATATCATGATATCACCATTCGTAATGTTAGTGAATCAAGAAACCAATGCCAGTCAAATCTGAGAACTGAATTATATCGTAAATGCTACTTTCATTTATCGATATTTATTTTAGAAATTCAGCAAATAATTAAATTAGTGAGGAGAAGAATACAAGCCCGAATTTGTCTTTTCGGCTAATATATTTAACTCTTTGCGGTCGTATATCTACTCGCAGCCACCAAAGCATCTTTGCCGTTCCAGTCGTATGCCTGCCCTCAGTCACCACAGCCAAGAAATATACTAAATGTATACTGTATTCGTCATATCTTAATCTCCATTTAGGGAAAGGGCTAAGGAATTTTTCAGAACCAATACAGTGCTTCTACTTCTTCGTGATAATGAAACCTAATATTAATAGAGCCGCCTCTGACTCGGCATGAAAAATCAAGGGTGGAATTATTGACGCCAAACGAATTATTTTGGCAACACTTGTCATCGAAAATCAGGACTTCGCAATGGAGGCTGTTTTGAAAAATACCACATGATGGCGAATTATAAACTATAATTTTTACAATAAAACATTGCATTAAAACATTGTGTTTACAATAAAGAAGTTTACAAAAGAATGAGAAAATTGTTTTTCCTTCATAATCTTGCATACTATGTATTTACTGCTCGTTCAACGGAAATTAATTCCGCCCAACACGGCACCTATGTCCAAATTTAATACGATTGCAAAGGGTAAATAAAACATTCTTTCACTTACGGAGAAACACGCTTTAATATATATATATATATATATATATATATATATATATATATATATATATATATATATATATAATATTATTTCCTTCCTGATATTAAGAAAATGGACCAAATTTTATCCTTTATCAAGGTTTCTTTGACAAAGCCATGGCGAGCACAGGGCTGTGTATCGAAAGCATGTTAGAAAGCTGGACAAAAAGAACATGAAAAGGCATTTTGAACTAGCGGAGAGGAGACGGCGTTAGCAGGAGGACAATCCCCCCTCCTCCCCCATCGGTGAGAGATTGAGAGTTTCGTCGGCAAAAATCTTCACCACTTCAGTATAGTTGTGGAGAGCTGCACATTCTCGAATGTAATAATTTAAAAACTACCTTATATGCTGTAAACAGTCAAAATATCCAAGTAACGGTTAAAGTAGTTTGACTATATTTGGGAAAATAATCGATAAGGTGGCAGATCAATAAAATGCCGGTTTTTGTGGTCAATTTTTGATCGTCTGATTATAAACGAAATGCGATGGATGTCGAAGAACTTAAATCAGTAGATTTTTAGGCTTTTGATTGGAATATCTTTCATTAAGCTTATAATGTGCATTCATTTGGTAGTATATCCGACAAGATGAATAAGATATGACATTCTGCTGACAATTTATGAACGACCGACTATCAACTAAATACGTTAGAAGCTCGCAGATTTTGAGACATATGGTTCAAATATCGTTTATGCAATTCTTAATTTGTACTACTACACTCATGTCCATAAAGTAAGGATAATGCACGTTCAGGAAAAGAAAGTCAAAAGTAAAACAAATGTGACTTATTTGGGAAGTCTATTTATTAAACAAAAGGTAAAGAGCAAATAAGATGCTACGTATTTGATATGATTAATGAAAATTGCGATTTTTCGCTCACTGGAGAAAATTACAAAAAAAAAACTATTTGCAAAAACTAATATTACATGGTTGGTATGATGGTTAATACATAGTAGGTCTCCCAGACGACGCAATACAGGCAATACAACGCCTAGGCATGCTGAATATCAAATTATCGATCTGATCTTGAAGAATATTACACCACTCATCAAGCAATGCTCTCCGAAGTTTCGGTAGATATGTAGGAGGTGATTGACGGGCTGCAACTCGTCAACCAAGCATGTCCCACAATTGCTCTGCTGGATTCATGCCCGGTGAGAATGCTGGCCAGTCAATTGGATGTGATATCCTCCAATCGAGGGCATTCGTTTACGATGTTTGCACGGTGAGGGCGGGCGTTGTCATCCATAAATACGAATTCTTCGCCCTTGGCGCCCCGAAACAAACGTACATGTTGTTTCAGAATGACGTCCCGACAGATTTGGCTTGTCATGGTTCCAATTGGAACATGCAGGTCAGTTCTGGAACCCAGAATAATTCCTCCTCAAACGAGCAATCCTGCACCACCGTAAAGGTGTCGTTCAATGATGTTCTCTTGCTGGTAACGGGTACCTGGCGCTCTCAATATGAAAGTCCGGTTAGAATCAGACTGCAAGTTAAATCTGGACTCGTCGGAAAACATCACACAAGCCACTGTTGCAGTGTCCACAATGCATGCTTTCTACTCCAGTCTAACCGCAGGCGACAGTGAGTTGCAGTAAGTGGAACACATCTGACAGGCCAACGAGCTTGTAGACCAATCTGCCCTAAGCGTCTGTACACAATCTACCTTGAAACTGTCATACTATTGGCTGAAGAGAACTGACGAGACAGGTCTGATGCTGTGCTCCGTTTTTTTTTTTTTTTTTGGCAGTAACTGCCAAATACCGATCCTCATTCGGTGTTGTAACTCGGGGGCGACCTGTGCTGTAGCGTCTACTCACATTACCATCATCTTGGAATCGTTGCCAAAGCCTGGAGATGACACTCTGGGCGGTTCCAAGTTCCTCGGATACTTCCAGCTGGATACGCCCACATTCCAGACGGCCGATAATTCTACTACGTAAAAAATCATCGAAATGCGTCCTTTGTGTCATAACTATGCGGTTATTGCACTGAAAGGCTTATAAAGCACTTACGAACTATTTTAATTCTTTGCCTGTATTCCTTGTACATCACTCTCGTCATTGACACGCACTATCGGTGTCATCTGGTGGCTTCCTGCAACTTGCATATGATTTTTGAAGATGTGTGTAGTCATTTTACGGGTGATATAAGTAGTTTAGAGTTCGATTTTCGCGTGTGTTAATTATCCTTAATTTATGGACATGAGTGTATATTTTGCAATATAACCGATAAGGCGATAGGTGAACGAGATTGTAAAACCCCTCTTTGCTTGGGATTCTTTAGTGTGAGCCGCCGAGACAGTGATCACTTCTAAATTTAGATACAAATTTTTATTCACATTGATACGGTACACAGCACACACACACAAAATTAAAAAAAAATAAAAAAGCAACACCAACTCTCTTACAGAGCAACATTCTCTTCCTCAGTTTCAGACCGATCTCTCTCTTCACTCTCGCTCTCCTCCCCCAATCTCCATTAGGCAAGCGGGGTTGCTATAAGTTGTGAGCAGGGTTGCTAATATTGGCGTGCCTTACAGAAATACCGCATTTTGCCAAAAAGTTTTAATCGGTATACTAAGAAAATAGATAGGATGCCGACGATGTTGTCCGCTGATTTTTAGACGTTTGATTTAAGTGTCGTTTATTTAGCTTATAATTTACGCTATATTTTGCAGAATAATCAATAAGCTGATAAGTGAAAAAGACGCCGCTTCTTTGCCGGCTAATCTTTGTCTTTCGGCTAAGATGTTATCATAGATTAGGAGAAAAAATTGTTTTCATTGAGTACTTCGGTTACTTGCAAATGGAATTATTAGGCCAATATACTTTTATATTATACATGAATAGGGGGATAGAGTTACTTTCCCTGATTCAGAATTCAATGAATAATAGCTCAAAAATTAATCGTAATTTTTTTCAACTAATTGTTACTTCCTCGATAACGAATTGGCAATTTTATTTTATTTATTTCACTGTGAGAATTCTCCGACAAAACCCTATTTAATGATAACATTAATTTTAATAAAACACTCTTTTCTGTTGACACTCTTATGCAATATGCATGCTAAGAAGAGTTATTTTCTTTAAATTCATTATAAATCCTTGGAGTAAATAAATTGTATAATTATAAATTAAAGTTAATTTAACAGTAAAATGTCTGCTTTTTTGCAATCTCATTTACAGACTTCAATTATTATACTAAAAAAATATTACTGACTTCAACTGAGAATAAAAAGTAAATATATGTCATATGGTAGCTTTTCAGCCATACTGAAAGAGTTTATCCATGTACGCACTAAATTTATTAAATAAATTACTACATAAATTATTCCGTTTCTGCATTTAATATTGCAACTATGCAATCCCCCCCCCTTTTTTTTTCTTTCAATGAGTCTTCACGGCAAAATCTATAGTGTTACGAAATTTCCAGGGTTCGTTTGGATAGTGGAAGTTATATGGAGTGGAGAACGCTCAATAAGCAGGCGGAAGTAGAATAAAAACAACGACGTTTATTTACACGGAGATACACAGGACAGCACAAAGACGACAACTATATACAGCACAGAAGACGATTATCTTCAGCAGAGACGTGCAGCATACAAGAATCTACTGCAGACAGTAGCGCACAGTTTAGTTCAGCACTAACTTGATTCCGTCGCTGCTCTGCTAATTCCTGGAAGACCAGTTCTTCACCATCGATTCTGACTACTCCTCCGCTGTCGCTTCTGACTACTCCGCTCTGTCGCTTCCGACTACTCTTCTTCGACCCCTCTAGCAGCCCAGACTGGCTCCTTTTATAGGTCTCAGGAGGCGGGGTTAGAAGCCTCTCAACCAATCAGGAACGTTCGAGGCGTATCTCGGTTCCTACTGGACGGATCGGGAAAATTCTTGATGTTTCGGGTATAATCTATTTTGGCGCCAAAGTCGTCGCCAAATGGTCGCCAAGCTCTGGGACCTCCGACGCGACACCCGGACTCCATCCAATACCGATGACTTTAAAACAATCTTTCTGATGGTGGAACAAACTATGCTGGGAAGCAGAATTGCAGGTTTGTAACAATATAATTTCCAGTTATTCTAAATTTTTAATAGACTTTAGATAACTATGTCTTGATAAAATGATGATTAAAATAGTTATTCATAGAATATTCATATATAACACATTAACTTCTTCACATATGAATATATTTAACTTCCTAATTAGATGGCACATCTTGTTTGGGATAATTATTATTATTTTAATCCCGAGAATAATATAAAGGCATTTAAGGTAAAGATATGTTTTCAAGAGATTTTTGCATTTTAAATTATTTAATATTTTTCTTTAATTGCAAATTAAAAATGTAGTCTTTCGATGCGTGATTCAAACTCGTTATTATATACGAAGGGGTTAAGAAAAATGAATGCATGCAACCGAGAGGATAAAATTCATTTTTTGGAAGAAAGTGCAATAGCTTCGAGAGAAAAATGTATAACTATGCCTAAAAATGAAGATAGGGTAGTTAATATCTAAAATTAATTGTTTTATAATCAAATGCTTTTTTTATTTTCTTGTATATATAGTATCGAGAGAGTATAGGAATCGTCAAAAAATTCGAACTTGAGATTTTGACCAATCTCCTCCACGTTCAGACGATTTTGACGAATTTCCACGTTTTAGAACTGTCCGAGTTCGAAAAACACATTTTTGGAAAAAATGTCCATCCGTTCGTCTGTGATGAAGATAACTGAAAAACACTGAGCTAGACGATTGAAATTTGTTATATGGTCTTTACTCCAAATCTTCAGATTTCTATCAAATTTTAAGTAAAATCTGCTCAGAGGAAATCCGTCTATACGGCTGTTCGAATGTAACACAATAATTACAAAACGAAGGGAGCTAGATCAGTGAAATTCGATACACAAATTCAACATCTATAGTATAAGTTCCTGTCAAATTCTGAGCAAAATCCTATCAACGATTGGTTATCTATCGATCTGTACTTTCAGAAGCATGCAAACTCGATAAATCAAAAGCACGACTTAAATATTATAATAAATTAGTATAACAAATTTGCTATGTGATTTTGTGACTACAAGTGCAGTTTATTTCAAATTTCTGTTCCAATCGGTTGAGAAAAACGTGTCTTAAAACAAAAATTCGATTTTGAGATGCTATTAACGCATGCCAGGGATTAATCGCCAAATAACTCGCCAAGGATGCCACGATAGATTTAGTAAAAATGCTAATATCATGCCAAAGTTTAATATTTCGTAATTATTGTGCGCTAATGCTATGCAAAATGTTCTTTGAAATAACAAGTTTATTAGAGAATATTCAAAAATGTCTTGGGGAGACAACTCTGACTGGTTTTAATCCTGAATATACAATGAAAAATAAATACATGAGAAACCTAATATTTAAATAATCCATTTTTCATATCTTATATAAAATAGTAAGTTTGTACATATATTTATAAAATATTTTCTACGACCTTCTTCAGAAACATTGTATCTTTTCAGTATTCTATATTGTTCATGTCTGAACTGTAGTAAATTTTTGCCGTACGCACGCGCTTATTCCCCTCAAGTTCGAAATACTTCTGAATTCCTGGTCGTTGTCGCAATTCGTATAAAAATTATTTTAGGTAGGGAACTGCGCTAAAAAAATCGATTTTGGACGAGAACATCGAATATTTTTTAATTTATTATTTTTGATTTCTTGAAACTTTCTTTTATAAAACTTTTCAAATTTAGTCTCTACATTTTATCCATGGTAAGAGTATACATTTGTTCATTTAACATGATACGGCTTTCTGCCGCAATGTGTTTCTATCTATATAATACAATCTAGAATGAAATATAACTATGTCTTTATCCAAAATTAGATCTCAGAGCGTTTAAATATCAAGAGTCTCATAAAAAAATAGATTCAAATAATAAAAAAAAAAAAAAAAAAAAAAAAAAAAAAAAAACTGAGAACAAATTTTAACAAAAAACTTTGTAAATTTTTAATAATGAAGGAAGTTAGTATCCGAATAAATAAAGTTTAATTTCCTTTAATGAAATGTAAAAATTAGTTATGAGTTATTTTGAAGCCAAATTAGAGAAAATGTGCTTGCCTCCCTCCCTCCCCCATCGGCAAAGCTCTGCCATTGTCTCTGTCGTAAAGTTTCAGAAAATTTTGGTTCAGCAAATGTCCGAGTCGCTGCTGGAAAATAAAAGCTTGCGCAACTCAGAAGTTTAAATAAAATCGTAGTAAGGTTTTTTTTTAAAAAAAACAGAACTTAAAAGTAAATTTTAAGTGATTAGAAAAAAAAATTGTGAACGTAGATAGAAATTATTAAAAATATGTTTCTCTTCGGTGAATTAGATCTAAGAGCAGTAAAACAATCAGTCTCTTTTCAGTGAATAAAGATATGCTCTATATTCGAATAATGCATGTCCAAGCTAAAACTTGCCTATCTTGAATTCAGAATTTCGAACTAATATTATTATTATTGAAACAATTTTTAAATGGCAAAACATTTTTTTTTTAATTTCAATATTTTATTAAAGTTGATATTTTGAAAATAGAGCTGAATAAATTTGAGCATAATACGTTTAATTTAGCTTAAACATACAAATGTTTTTATTTTCACATATTTATAAATACTGTTTCGGAAATTAATCCAAAATCTGATGGATGCATCGAATGAAAAATCCAATGGACGAATAAAGAGCATTATTCTGCACGAATCACAGAAGCAAAACATAACCGAACCGTACATAAGAACATAACTTGCAATAAGCAGCAGTTAACCAATAATAAATAATTGCTTATTTATTATTGGCACAAAACGCTTAGAGAGTTCGCTCAACTACTCTCAACTACAGTCTCGATAGTATATGGACAGGCAAATTTTTGAAATAACAAGTAAAAAAAAAAAAAAAAAAACGAAGCAATAATCATCCCCGTCTCCAAATTCCACACCACACCAGCGGGAGGACATTTGGCTCCAACTGATTTAACGTGCACCAGACTCGCTTGCACGAAGGTTCTTCGGTGGAATCGAGTCACGAACCTTGTCTTCGAGGTTGAAGAAAGTCAAAACAACCAGATGTTAATTTTTTTTCCCTCTCTTCAACAAACGATCAATCACCAGCAACCATTGTCATTAAGTGTCGAACTCATGTGGACATCAGCCAGTGTTAACTGTGAATTGATTATAATTAACATGTTCGGGAAGGGTCTGCTACAAAGATGGATCCTGAACAGACATTCCCACGATCGACTGGTGACCATTGAGGAAGATTGCTGAGCAGCTATTAGGTGATAGGGAACTCAAGTTCAGCAATGAGAAAATTAACGGCGAAGATCTGACAGAAATAAAATGACGTATTTGTTTTGATAGAGAGAAGAGCAGTGAGAGGAGTCGAAATAGATGTCCGAAGTTGTTTCTGATTTTGCGAGAAGTTCCGTGTGATTCGGGTTTTTGAATTAAAATCCACCCGATAAAGGTCGGTAGATTTCTGTAGTGGCTCCTGGAGTAGCCGTTTTTAACTAACAGCCTGTTAGCGGCTTTGTGTGTGTGTGTCTATTCTCCGATTTGATCAAAGTACTATTTCATGATTAAACTTTCAACTGTTGTGTGAATTTTGTAAATAATATTAACCTAGATAAGAACAAGCTTTCTTTGTGTGCATAAACAAGGCTGTAGAGAAAAGAATTGTTTTGTTATGCTACTCTCTTATTTGATCGGTCAGGATCAAGATATTATAGTACAAAGACTATTTGTCAGAAAATAATTGTTTTGGAAGGAATGAATATCCATTTCTGTAGGGAAGTCATAAAGATTACAACTAGGTTCAAGATTAATTTATAATTGCCAAAGCTGCAATATTTGGTATGATTTCTCCTCATATGTAATCGTAAAAATTTTTATTGCAACTCTAAAAGCCTTTTATTACCATTTCTGGTACCCATATTGGATGGCAATCTTTAGACGACTTTGCGGCAATTGGCACAATTTTGTCGTGCTGTCCAAACAGAAGAATAGGGTACATGGCGGTCATTAGAGCCATGTTGTAACTTTTAGTCGTCAAATGTGACAGTTTTCTTTATCATTTTCTAATAACCCTAAAAGCGAAAAACCGATACCTAAATATGCGATAAATCGCCATTTTTTTTCTCCAGTATTTTGATGTTACAAAAACCCCAAACCAAAATATCATCATGTCTCACATGGTATGATAATAATTATTTGGCATAGACAGAAATAAAACTTTTTAAAACATGCTTCCTAGAAGTGACAAATAGGATGATTTCTCTGAACTATGTAGATATTTTAATTTAATTCAGAAATGGAAAAAATATGATGTAAAAGAATGAAATGGTGGGAATCTAATACATCTGACAAGATTCTCATCTGCTTTTGTGCTAAGAATGCTACAAGAGAAGTAAATTTCAATTTCAAGAAATTAAAGATGGTGTTTTGATACCAAATTATAGATTTTTAAAATGCACTAGTTCTTTTCCAATTTTTTTAATAAAATTCTTTTCTTATATGCATCTAAAATAAAATTTAAAATTTTCTTCTTCAAAAGAATGATTCTATTTTGTAATGGTTAGAAAAAATCATTCTGCCTCATTTTCGAACAGATAAATATTAAATTTCAAATTGTAAGGACTGTAAATTGACCACTTTCTAACACTTCAACCCTAGTCTTCTGTAACATACAACATACATTTGAGTCAAAATTGATTTAAAATTGCAGCAAGTGTTTACACATTCCAGATACTTAGAGCAATCGGTCATGAGTCTGCTATAAGGTAATGCCAAAGTCAATACATAATCTTTTTCTCAAAAATATTCTTCTATTTCATCCATTATTAGCTAGTTTCCCTTTTATTTTGGAAACTAGCTAAAAAATGCATATTGTGTGGTCATAAAATATTTTCTATAAAAGTAATTATAAGCCACCCCTTCTTTTTAGTACTGTTAATAAAATGAATTTTTACAAATTTAAAATTACAAGATATTGATTAGAAATACACAGATTTGGTTTAGTTATATTAACGTCCCGTTTGAAGCAACACTTGGGCTATTTTGGGACGGACCTTGTAATTTTGAACCGCGATCAGATGACGAGGGCGACACCTGAGCTGGCAGAAATACACAGAAAAATCAATATGTCCTCTATGTAAGCAGTTTTTGTGAAAGATATGTTAATAAAAACATTTTTTTAAGACATAACAATATTAGTCTATTAAAAAATATTTTTTTTATTTTAATTACTTTCTACCTATTAATCTTCAGTTTATTTATTAAAATTTACTAATTAGAAAGTTTTCCCCTACCAACATAAAATAATTTAAATAAAAGGAAAATCTTAAAAAGTAAAAGAAATAAAAACATATATATAAGTTTTTAAAATCCAAACCTTTAAAAGTTATATATATTAAAATGAATAATTGAATGCAAATTATTTAAAAACGTTTCTACTTAGATAAATAAAAATAAAAAAATTGTGCATATGCATCACTATAAAAAATTTATATAATACACACAACACAACTAAAGGCTTAAAAAAAAATTACATTTCCTTTTACAAGATTTGATAAGAGAATTTGAAAGGAAGAATGTAAATTTTATATTTTTAAACATTTATACAAGCAAAATAGAATCATACACAGTTTACAAAATACAAGATCTTTTTTACAAAATTAAGATATTCTGTGAACAGAACTGAAATTTAAAGTTACATATGCTTCAGCTAAATAATTCTTTTATTTATGATGACAAATTTTTTTAATTAAATTTTAAATATAAATAATAAAAAATAGAAAAAGATTTTACAAACAAAACAAACTTGCTAAAGACATTCTAACATGAAAGAATAAACTGATTTAGAGATAGTAAAAGAAAAATGGTGAATTAATACAATGCATTATGAAACTCAATTAGGAATTTGAAAACATTTTTTAATACTAAAGTAATTAATGGCCCTATGAGTGCAAAGATATTTTATAATAAATATAACAATTCTGTGAAAGAAAAAATTTTGATATTATTGTATTAAAATCCATGAAAGGCAAGAGAAATAGACTTAAGGACCATAGTTTATGGTCATTGCATTATATCTAAAAAAATCAGTTTAATATACATATATAATTTTGATTTTATTTTTATATGTGTAACATTTAAACATGATCCCTTGAAGAGAAATTGAATTATCTTCCTTTACATGATACAGTTAGTTATTCAGTAAAATAAAGCATATATATATAATATTTGTATCATAAATCTATAAAAATATTTTTTGATCTTTACAAATTTATTCCTCTAAAAAATCAAAGAAAAGGTAAACTGTTTTTTGATTATATTAACTTCATACTTGCACAATATATATCATCAATAACATCAGTATCACAGTTATGTCATCAGTAATTTGATTTTAAAAAACAAACAAAACTTTGGACTCTTCAGTAAAAAAACAAAACAAAAAAAAAACTATTTAAGGTCTTCGATTGTTAAATGAAAAATACTTCTGATATCATGGATAACTGCCAAAATAGCTGTACTATGTCTAATGGAGCTTGACATCATTTGAAAATCATCAAGAAAACTGGGATCCAAAAATATCAAAATTACAATAAGAATAAAAAAAGAAAATAATACATCATTATATAAACTAATACTTATGTATTAACTGCATGCCACTGGGAAAACTTTAGTGGCCATTGGAAGCAGTCAATAGTCATATTATAACTAGGAAAGAACTTAGCTTGCAATCTTTGGCAGCAACTTGTTGGCATGCAGTTTATACATAAAAGCCAGTAAGTCTTTCTCACAGCAAAAAATTTAAAACTTTAATTCAAACCATGCTAAAATTAATTAAAAATGAATAATAAATGATATTTTTATAAAACATTTAGAATAATTTATACTTTTTTCAATTCAAATAATGACAAAGTCATTTGAATACCTAATAAAAGTAAAAAGTAACAGAGTATAAGATTTCCCTATCATTATTCCTGACTTTGACAGTATAAATAGCACCAGGTGCAGAGTATGCTTCCTTCATCAACATTGTGCTTTTCATTAAAAAAGAAACAATTACTAATATTTTATCTGCACTGATGCTTAAAAGAGGCACTTGTGAATCTATATCCCCCCTGCAAATTATGTCACTATATAAATTTCATTTAACTTTTATTCATATTTATCTTAAACAGATTTTTGAAACAAAATATTTTAGTCATAGAGTTATATCTTATAATAGTTTCTTTAAATTTTAATGTTATAAAAAAATGATTTTTTAAAAAAATTTACACTGTTAAAGCATGATATTTTGCAACCATTGATTAATTTTCTTTTCAGAATTTATGTGATGATGTTAGATGCAATTGAACTTTTATCGCAAGTGTCTTCTACACTTACTGTCTCTGCATGATAAGTTAGGTAATATTAGGCAAGAATGGATTTTTTTGTGTAAATTAGCACCATATAATTCCCATGAATGAGGTTTTTCATCAGTTTGAATTAATAAATGAAAGACAATGTCACTTTTGATTAAAAGCATGATTACAGACATCACAGATATGACTTTTTTTTATTAACATGCACTAATTGATAATGTCTGCTAAAGACAGACCTGTAGCTAAAACCCTTCTGACATATTTCACAAACAAATGGTTTTTCCCCAGTGTGACTACGACGATGTCTCATAAGATTTGATTTGTCATTAAAAGCATTATTGCAAATTTCACACAAGTATGGCTTCTGAAGATGAGTTTGGTAATGTTTCGTGAGATTAGATTTTTTGCGGAAATTAGTGCCACAAAATTCACATGAATGAGCTTTTTCATCAGTATGAATCAATACATGAAGGACAAGATCACATTTTTGTTTAAAGGCACGATTACAAACATCACAGATATGATTTTTTTCATTAACATGCACTATTTGATAATGTCTGTTGAAGGAAGACCTGTCGCCAAAACCCTTCTGACATATTTCACATATAAATGGTTTTTCGCCAGTGTGAATACGACGATGTCTCATAAGATTTGATCTGTTATTGAAAGCATTATTGCATATTTCACATATATAAGGCTTCTCACCAGTATGACTTAACTGGTGTGCTTTAAGAGAGTCCTTGTGATGAAAACTTTTGTTGCATAAAGTGCATACAAACAGCTGCTTTTCATAGTTGCTATGAGATATCTGGTGATTTTTCAAGCTTGCTTTGGATCTAAAAAATTTATCACATAATTCACAATTATAAGGCTTTTCTCCAGTGTGTATAAGGCGATGAGAAGCAAGTGAACTTTCAGTTTTGAAGTTTACGCTGCACAGTTCACATTTATACTTATAATGATGTTTGACAGCATCCATCTTTAAATTCTTTACCAAATTTTTAATTTGTAGTATTTTCACTAATATTCAAATATATTCTTTTATGGAAATCTCATACATTCGTTATTGAAATATTGGAGCAGCTCCCGTATACGGCCTAGTGGCGCCATTTTTTTCGCCAAGAAGTCGCCAATAATGCGTGTTTAGAATGTTGTGATTCTTAACCGGAAATTTTGAAGCCACGTTAGGCTTATTTCTAAGACTGACAAAATGCACTAGACTATAAGTCAGGGGGTGGCTCTGCCCCCCTTTTTTATTTTAAATAATTCAGATAAATATTGTGATTATTGACTAATTTTTGAAGCCATGTTAGGCTTAATACTAGGACTGACAAAATACACTAGCGTAAGTCAGGAGGGGGGGGGGGTATTGAAATATTTATGATAAAGATCCAAATGAAACGATTTGTTTAATTATAAGTATAATGAAGCATGATGAAATGCTCCCTTGCTTTTAAGTATAATGAAATGCTCAAAATTAATATTAAATGATGATGACGAAATTATTTTTTGCTCCGACTTTTAAAAATGATTTCTTAATTTTATATTGAATATGTTCTCATGAAAACATTGATATTTTTTTCATTTTAAAAGCATAGTTTATAAAAGTTAATAGCTGTATATGTGAGCTGCTCCTTATAAAAACACATAAAAATACTGAATATGTTCTAAGGTTTAAGGTTACCATAAAGAAGAATACATATGCCGATGACGGCAACCAGAAATTACCGTTTATCGCCAAATTTCTCGCCAATTTGGCGGAGGCCGTATACGGGAGCTGAGCCGAAATATTCTCCATGTATTACACAATAAAGAGATTTTCAATCGATAACAATAGAAGCATGTTCTTGAATTCCACAATTTTAACGAAACATATTACGCTTCTTACCATAAAGGAAAATGAATTTCATTCCAAATCGATACACTATGCTAAAAGTTATAAGCTTCAAAGGCGAATAGAAATTAGAAAATGTAATATCAACATAATGTTTTTAAAATTAGACATAACAGTGAAGCCAATCACAGAACTAAAATCCCATATCACAGAGAAAGTGATTGAATTGGAAAATAAATTAGCTGCAAAAGCCAGAGATGGCTCCAAACATAAAATCCCACTATCTATTTCGTAATTCATTTATGAAGGAATCTTAAAAATAAAACCCAAGTTTCAGAGCCATGATTCCTACAGACATGGTTAGTTAAAACAAAAAAATATTATTTTCGCGACTTTACAAGGAACATTCAAAAAAATTTTCATCGGTTTTATTTCCTATCGTCAAATACATAATTAAAATCCCGCTTAGTACTAAATTTTCAATGGAGAAAATTGGCGGGGAAAAAAATATCAACATTACAAAAAAAATGCAAGGAAGTGAAAAGCTGTATGAAAATGTAAACAAAAAGTGACATGGGCCTGTTTTCATTTGGAGTTGGATTCATTTCTGGCTATATTTTTCGAAATACAAATGCTGGTTCACAGCTAGGAAATAAACTGTTTGCCGCTTACAAGGTCTCCAATTAATGATATTGCATTGAAGAAAAAAAGCTAATTAGTTGTATATTTGTATTCTTAAAGCTATTATTTGTTGCTTAATTTCGAAACTGCTTGCTTTATTTACTGTTTCAAATATCTAAAATAAAAATAATTTACTCCTGAAGTGTTTTTAATATTGATTTCTTACTTAGACTTGTACTATTCAATGAAAGGGTACTTTATAGATTCTTTTCCAGAGTTATTGTTTGAAATGTTAGCTTCGAAATAAAGAATGACTAGTTTTTTTAATGAACATTATTTATAGCATAAATTTATCTAATTGAAAGCAATAAAAAAATTGTACATAAACAGTGGGCAGATAACTAATTATGTACTCATATTATTATAATGTAACACAGTGTAATTATTCAAAAACTTTTAAATTTAAAATGCATTATTCTTAAATTTAAAAAATAAATAGTTCTTGTTATAAGGAGTGTTCTGTATTTATTAATGTTTTAATTATATATTCCCATTATGAGTTATGACTGAAATTATAATAATAAATAATTTCATTAAATAGAATAAATTCAAATCAAATTATCAGAAATTGTATTTTATTGAAAATTCGTGAAGAATATGTAAACTTTATTGTTTTAATATATATTCAAAAAGTAATTATTTATAAAGTAAAAGTGATTTGATTTATTTTATTCTGATTCTTCATTACTCATGCTTATTTTTCATTGAATTTTTTGCACTAAGCAGTATACTCTGTAAAATTCAATTGTATTCCTGTTCTTCAATCATGAAGATTAACTTTTGCTTATAATATCTTATGCCAGGTGTATTTTCTCAGTTTTTGGATATTGATCTCATCAATGAATTCAATCAACTCAAACATTTTAGAAAGAATATTTGAATTTGACTTTCTTTAATTAAATTGAAATAAAATGAATGTGTTTCAGTTTAAATAATTGCAAATTATTTATATCGTCTAAAATAAGAAAATGTAAAATTTAATAGAAATTATTAGTAATTTTGAGCTAATAAACACCTATTATTTCTTCATTTGAAGTTTTATTAACAATGAATTTATTTGCTGATTATTGTGAAAATATTGCAATCTCACTTCTGTATTTTACAGATGTTTTGAAATGCTCAGAACAAACATCCTTTACTTATATATTCTTATGTTCTATAATCTTCTTTGGAATTCATTTGTCTTGTTTCATTTTTGTGGTGGAAATTGTGATCTTTTAAAAAACTTCTTGCTTCTTTTAAATTGTTCTACAGACTATTATATAATTTTTACTAACTTCTTAAGTGTGTGCACTAAAACCTCTGCATAATCATAGCCATCCATTGCTTTTCAATATGTTATGTTTATATGACAAAAGTGTATTGACTGTACTGTTAGATATGACATGTAAAGACAATATTGCTTTATTTTTGGCTTCTTCACATGTTGGCATTTTGAAAAATGAGAGTGTAAACACAACTGTCAGATTAGTACTAATTTGCTATCTATACTTGCTACTCTTTCTGATTAAAAAAATATATAATATTGAAAATTAGTCTTCTTTTTCATGAGCATAACAGCCCCTTGCAGACCTACCTCAGCTGTCTCAACCACATGCACTTTCCAGCGCTTTCTATCACCCGCAACGCACTTCCATTTCTTTATCCTTAGAACACTCAGGCCTCTTTCCACATCATACAGCCATCTAGTTGGAGGTCTTCCTCTGGCCTGGGATCCCATAGGAACTTTAAAAGTGGATACTTTGAGGGCACTGTTATTAGGGTTTCTCCAGATATGGCTGAGCTATCTTAACCTATTATTCTGAATAGCCAGTGTTATCTGTAGTTGCCTATAGAGTTTGTATAATTCAAAATTGAATCTAGTTTGCCAACATCCCCTCTCTATTACTGGCCTAAAGACAGTTCTAAGGATTTTCTCTCAAACATGTTCAGAGAATGCCAAGTGTTCAAGTTAAAAGTTCGTGTTTCTCTAGCATATTATATTATCACTTCTTAATATTAATTCTAACAAAAGGACTGATGTGACCAGACTCTCAACCAGTTTCATACAGTTAACGTTAATCTAGAATTATGATCAATTATACCTATTTTAAAATTTGGTAAAATTTTAGCAAGTCTGCAGGTTGGACACATTTACTTCATCTCTCAGTAGCTGCTCTTTGAGGAGCCTTCAACTTTATGTTTTATGAGTCTTTGTTCCTTTTCTTTTTTTCATATTCTTACTAAGTAGCTACATTTTGCTTCGCTATGATAAATATTTTCTGTGGTATCATATACTTTGGTGGTTTTGCTTTCAGGATTCTGCTTGCTAATGTTTTTAATTCTTTTTAGAATGTAGGATTCTGTTACTGCATTAAAAAGCAATATTTTGCATTCATTACATGTGGACTAAAAAAAAATCCCATCAGAATATTCCATATTATTTAGAAGTGTTATTTTGTTTTTATTCCTTTGTCTAAAATCATCTTTCCACAAGCTTGTTCTTAAGAATAGTGTAAAATTTGTTTGCGTTTATTTTTCCCTTTTTTATTTTTCAGATCCTTTACTTTCCATCTTTTGAGTCTAGTGCAGTATAGTCCAAACTGGCTTATATCCCTTAAAAAAATAACAAACCAACCAACTTTACTTTCTTAAATATGATTATGATTAATATATAGTTAAAAAAATTCTCCAGTTATGCTGCAAATAACTTCTCATTACATTTTTCAACTATTTATGTACTGCTTCCTTCTGTAATATATTTTTGATCTAGTCAAGGAAATGCTTTACGTGAGATTTTTTATTATTATAAGTAGAGAATTATCAGATGAATAAATTTGATAAGTCTCTACTTATAGTAATTCTTTCACAACATTATTAAAAAAATTGTAAGGTAAAAACTTTGAAGCTTAGTCATAAATATTTTTATTTTCTAGAAATAATTTTTAAGAAATAATAATATATGTAAGGAATAATTTTCTTACATATATTATAATTTATTATGATGAATATTATTTCTGATAGATTGAACTATTGAAAGCAATATTGATCTAGTAATGGACAAAATTGAGTGAACCTTTTGATCTAATTTATAAATTTAGACTATTGAAACTGTCTAACTATTCTAAAAATATTGTTCTTTGACTAAAAAAAAAATAATAATGTTATATGATGTCTCACATCATTGTTTTTTAAAATGGAAGAACAAAATTGTCTATAAAAAAATGCAATTAAGAATATGATACAATAACATTTGAGAAAGGATTTTTGTTATCAAAGCAGCTATATAGAGGGAAAATATAAACATATAGTTGAATCCTCCTAAGATATAATTGATTTATTATCTGGAGAAAGATTTTATTTGAAGAACTTCAATTTTATTTTCAAGAATAACATCTACAAATTTTCCATTAACTCCTAAATTGCACCCAAACTATTCATATAAGACTTGACCCTAACAATAATTGAATATTTCATAGTAAATAAATATAATATAAATCTTCAATTCTTCTCTGTACATATTTTATGTTACCACTACCAGCCATGAAAGTTTGATTAGTGAAAATATTGTCCCGTTGCTTTTCTTCTTGGAAAAAATAAGAGCATATTCTTGGAGTCTGCCTTAAATGATCTTTCTACATATCTCATAATATATCATTTTATCATGTATACACCTAGGTTTAATTTCATGGATATAGTCTCTCATTTTTGTTATGCCATTACTACTGTTAAACTTTATTTTGATTCATTCATCTTATGTTTTTTCAACAAAAATGCAAATTCATATTTTGGTTAAGTTATTAGCAAATTCTCTTCTTATTTCCTCAGAATTCTATGTTTGTTCCTCATTGGAACTATTTTTTATTGCTTTTAAGATAAATTATTTTTTTAATACATTTACTTTGTAGTATTTTAATAGATCACTAAATAAAAGGTGGCAAAATATATGAACTTATTAATAGTCATAGTTTTAGACAAAGCATAAAAATATTAAATCATCAAACAACACCTTGGTATTTTATGTATATTGTTATAACTTTGAAATATCAAATATTGGAATTTAAAAGTTCTTTTATTCTAGTAGAAAGGGGAAAAAAGCAGTTAATATCAATTTAGAATTATTATATTATACCTTGTAAAACCAAGTTATGAATCTATAAAATTTCTTTGTTTATGTTAAAAAAAAGTGTTTTAGATTTTAAATAAACTTTTAAATTAAAATCTTATTTGTACTTTGCCATAACATTAATCCATGTAATACTTAGGGAATAATATGTCAAATATTGAATTCAAGTAATAGTTTTTATTTTAGCTCTTGGATGAATTTATATATATATATAGATTTTTATCTCAACTGCAAAAAATATTTTATCTCATAGAAATGTTTTTTTAAATAAGAATTTTTTTGAACAACTGATTTGGTAACTTTGACTAATTATATGGCACCAAATGTATGATTAGTAAAATTTGTATCGCAGCAATTAATAATCCAGTTAGGCTGGATTTTATTCTCTCTCTCTCTCTTTTTTTTTTTAATTTTGTAACATTATTAAAGAATGTTTAAGGATGAATTTAATATTGGTTCTTATTTATTTCTAGCTATTTAAAGGTGGAAATGTGACAGAATATAAACTCGTTCTTGTTGTGAGGGATGACTTAAAAATGGGACAAGGAAAAATTGCTGCCCAGGTTCTCAATTATTTTTTATGAATGAATTTAAAAAAAAAATAATTTAGAAAACCAAATTTTGAAAGAATCCTCTATTAAATGTTTTTATACTGTTTAATTCATAGTGCTCACATGCATCTATCCTGGCATACAAAAATGCATTGCTGTATGATCCTGATGCTGCAAATATATGGGAAGCTATTGGTCAAGCAAAAGTTGTACTAAAAACCACTGGTGAAAGAAATCTGTAATTAATTCTGATTAATTAATCTTAAAAATTGCAAGTATTTATTTATATAACTTATCCCCATTTGTTTTACCCAACCTATTTTTATATAGCTAGAGATGTTATATATCTCTTTTAAATTAATGGTTGTTATGTGTTATTTCACAATTTTATTTAATTTGTTTCATGCTTGTTAAAATAGAATCTTGATTTTTTTACCCCTTTCCTATTTACTTTATGATGTATTAAAGATTTGGAATTTTTTAGATTTATATGTTCTCAAAGGCAGGAACGATTTTAATATTTTTGGAACTTAATTATCAATGAAATATTTATTTTCATTAAAATGTCATTTCATATGCATATACCACCAGAATTGATTTTTTAAAAAATATTCAAGATTCCATAATATTTATTGTAATGAATTATAAATTAAAGGCAAATCTGTAGAAAACAATTAAAGTTAAAATAATTTTATTAAAAATAGAAAATAATGCTTGGAAATGATAACTAATAAAAATGTGTAATTAAAAATTATTCTTTATTAAATTTATTTTTTAAATTTATAATTATGAATGAGTATTGAAGGAATACAAAGACATATTAGAAAGTAACATATACTAAACAACATTTTGATAGGTTAATGGTTCTTTAGATATAATTAGTCTAGCAACTAAAAGTTATCTTGATTGAAGTTTACAAAATAGAATTAATGCTTATTTTCTGATAAATGAGAAAAATTAATCAGTAAAATAACTTCTATTTAGAAGATATTGAATGTAAATTAAATCTTTAACTAGGAAGTATTTTCTTGAATGAATTAAAGCATTTCTTTCAAGTTGTTTTCATTCAGCATTTAATTTTTATTTTCTCATTTAGATTAGATTTATATGAAACTGCTAAAAAATCTGGAATCCCTGCTAGCCTTGTTTGTGACAGTGGCAGAACAGAAGTGTCCCCTGGTACCAAAACAGTTATTGCCATAGGACCTGGTAAGTCCAGTTCATATTATAATATTTATTGGTTACCATGAGATTTCAATTACTGCTACTCTTAGCCACTTGTGGTGACGACTTGATTTGCTGTTACTAATTTCAATGAAATATTTTTTAAAATTGATCTTTATGGCTTCTACTACAAAATATTTTCAAATTTCGATAGATATATAACTCATACAAGTTTAGAAACCTTAAATTATTCTGTTTAGTGTGCTGTGCATTTTTCTGCTTTTCTGTCAGTATCAATATACATTTAATTATGTCACATAAAAAAATAATACTGTTTAAAAATGGGCATATTTTTAAAAATAACCCCCATTCCTTGATTTTAAAGTTAAACGACTATAAAATCTCAAAATTTTTATTAAAAATATTCCTTATTTTCTAAAATTTACTCAATAGTCTTCATATCTTGATTATTGACAGTTGAAAATTAACCAGAATGAAGTATTAATAGCAACAATGAAAACAATTTAAGTTATACTTCAATAATGAATTATACTACTTTAAACTATGCTCACAAATTAATTTAAGATATAAAAAAATTATAAAGAAAAAACTGATATCATTAAAAAAGATAATTTTTTAAAAAAAGTTAAGGTGATTTTTTTTTTTTTTTTTTTTGAAGTTATCTTAGAAAAATTGAAATTTTGTTTTTTAAAAAAAGATATTATTTAAAAGATACTTTTTTCATCTTTAAAATGATGTAAAAATCATTTTAGTGCAGGAATATTTTTGGAAATTGTCATAAAAAGAATGCTAAATCCTGCTTAATATTTAATTAATTTAATTTGTAGTTTAATTTTTTTTAATAACTCTGAGGTCCAATTCTTACTCTCCAAAATATATATGTGCTAAATTTGATACATTTAGATGAAATGGTTAACATGTAGATCACCAATACATACATGTTCCCCTTTATTACTAATATAGATAATTGTAATAATTTATGTAGTTTTTCTTTCTGTTTTCTTTCTTGCAAACTTTTATGGATGGAAAATAAATTCCATGAATCCATTTCCATCTGAAAAATAGATTTCAGCTGAAACAAGTTGCTGAATAAAGAATGGTTGATGAAAAACTAAATTCATTTAACTAAAAATAAATGTGCAGAAAATTTTAATGAAATCTTTTGAATAAAAGTATTTTATTTATTATTTTTATTTACAAATGTGCAGAGTGTGAGAAGAAGACCTGTGAGTAATTTCAGATTTTGTATGATTCTTCTTGCATTTATAGTATATAGTTTAATTCCTTATTTGTAAAAATATAATTTTAGAAAATGTGACCCAGATGGGGTTTTTTATTATTAAATTTTACACATCAGTAAAGTAAAAAAATGTTAGTTTTTTGTTTTAAAAAATTTGAAATAACTACCATATTTTACATTTTGACATACATGTGAAAAATTAATGAATTATAGACATTTTACTCATAATTGTTTATTTATTACAAAATAAGTGACATTGTAATTTTCAAGCTAAGTATAATAAAGTAATGATAAACCTAATACAATAATATGAATTTGAATATGAGAATTTCACAAATATTTTACATTATGGCTGATATATACAAAAGCAACCATGCTTGCCTTTACAATTAATCCTGCCTGGCTTTCAAATAAATATGAAACAAGTGTTACAATCTATTGGAAAAATAGTGAATTTAGCATTTGATAAAAGAAAAAAAACAGTGCTCTAGTGTCAGGGAATAATAAGCATAGAGATAGGGATTTTTTTCTGCCCAAAGTGAGTTTTAATATTCCAAATTTAGTATAACTGAGTTACCTAAACTGGATTTGAATGACACTGACAAGGGGTTAATAAATCCTGCATTGTATCACTAACTTATTTTAAGTAACTTATCAAAAGGAAGGTTAAAAAAAGTGTAATGTGTTTAAACAACCAAAAAAAAAAAAAGAAGAAGAAAACATCTTAGTGATCCAAAGAATATGCAAATGATGAAAATTAAAAAAATATATTGTAACATTTCTCTGTTTCATTAGATGATTATAATTTATTTTGCCTTTCTTTTTCAGGTTCAAGCACAGCCATTAACAAAATTACAGGTCATCTAAAGTTGTTATGATTTTTATAAAATATTTTATAACTTAATGAAATTTTTAAAAATATAAATTGCCATTGTAAGAGAAAATTTTTCAATCATAATCATTTTTTTAATATTAGATTTATTAAACTGTGGTTTAAAAACCTTTAAATGTCATGAATATAAATTAATAGAAATAATAATTAAATATTGAAAAATCAAGTTCATTTAAAAAAACATTTACTTTATAGTATGAAGACATAATAACTTGCACCTGGAAATAATATCAATCTTTAAATCCAGATGATATATTAAAAATTTAATTATGAATTTTGCATATTGTTTATTATAAGCAAGTAGTATTTGTTTGAAAAATAAAATTGATAGTATTGATTACGTAAGATATAAAATTCAGTTTACAAAAGAATGTCTATTACTTAATAGTTAGAATAAAGAAGAAAACCAAATTATCATCAATCATTTTAGACTAAAAAAAGGTTATATCTTCTGAATTTAAAGTATTTGAATGAAAAGTTATGTTTCCCTTCATTTAAAATTTCTTCAATGTATATATTATTTTATGTGAACAATTTAAATAAATTGTACAAAGAGTGTTATTAAACTGTAATTATCCATTAGAATATCATTTATAAATGTATGTGTTATATTTTCTGAGGAAAATATTACAAATATTTTATGCTGATAATTTACAGATTCTAACTATAAAAGGCATACTTTTTCTTTCAAAATAATGATTATTTATGACAATATTCTACATAATATCGTCCTATAGACATATTTAAAAAAATTGACTTCAATAATTAACAAATGTGGAATATTAAAACCATCTTTATGCCAATATTAAAAGCCTCTTTAAATGTCTTAAATATCTTTAAAGACATTTATTGTTTTGAAATGAAAATAAATCATGTATTAAACCCTCTTATTCTTAAAACCATTCAAGTTCAGATATCTCAAAATATTGGAAAGCTCAAGTTTCTTTTTTAAAGATAAGAAAAATTCCCTACCCCTTTAAAAACCAATATGACACCCCATCTTCTCAGGAGATGATATTCAAAAGTCGATCTTGCTTATCTTATCTATTAAGCAAATGTATATTAGGATATCTCAGAAAAGTCTCTGTCTCCCAAACCCATCTGGATGAGCATCTCTAATGAAAAAATCATGGGTGTTCAATCAATCACACTTAATGAAAGGGAAGGAACTTTCATAGTGATATCCAGAAGTCTCAAGTACCAACATTAATTTTGTTCAACATACATTTGACTTTTCAGTATTGATAGAGTTAAATATCTGTAAGCTCATTTTAAATTTAAAAATGAAAAAAAAGTTGAACATCATACTATTAATATATAAAACAAGTATAACTAAGATAAGCATAGGGGAAAAAAAGATTTTAATTTTTTCTGAACCCAGAAAATCACAATGATAGGGTTTTGGGTTCCGAGTCGTATAGTGGGTGGATTCGAGACCAACTTCTACCAAAGATTCTCCAAGCATGCATTCTTGGACACATAAAATTTATTCAAATCAAAGATCCAGACACTAATTTGAAGTTTTTAGAGGGAATATCATTTCATGATCAATATTTGTAATCTAATTACAGTTCAAAACTATGCAATCTTTAGCTAAATAATTCATCATTCATTCATTAAGTTCATCCAACTAGTTGAATTTCTATCTAAAAACTAATAAAATAATTTGTGTTGAAATATATAGCTAGCTCTCAATAATTCAGCGACAAAAATCACCTATCACATTAATGCTAAATATTTAAAATACACACTGTGTAATAATGAAATTAAAAAACCTCATACACAAAATCATTTTATTGAGTATCATTACAGCTATATTTTTAGAAAGCTAAAAAATCATCTAACATAGAGCACCTTTTAAACTATATTTTCAATAAAAAAGAAAGACAAATAAATGTTAAAAACTCTTTACCACACAAAAATGGTACCCAAGTTGAAGTTGAAGAGTGATTTCATTTATTTACGCTATAAGATAAATAGGCTTTGACAGCTGTCCTTTGAACAAATAGATAGGTTAAAAAAAATTTAGTGGTACTTGAATTTTGAACATTTTTTGTAGTATTTAGTACTTACTATAAGGTGGGTAAAAGTCTATTAAAAAAAATCTGGAATCTTTATAAAATCTGGAAAATTAAACAAAATGAAAAACGGTTTGCAGGTTTAGCATCGATAAGGCACGGTATTTTTTTAAGATAAAAAAAAAAAAAAATTGTTGAAAAACAGCCGATAGGTGGCGTTTCGTACATGATTGAAAGAAAAGACACGCAAATAAAAATAAAAAATAATAATGTCGCCAAACCATTTATTTTAGTAATATATGTACCAGTGTCCACCACAACAGGTGTACATTGTAGGTGTGTCACAAATCCAGGAATTGCGAAGTGCAGCATGTCGTATACGTGACAGCTCTCGGCAGATTGCATCATTCGATTCCAACTGATTAGATTAGGGATCGATGCACCCGAAATTTTAAATTTTCCCATAGCCAAAAATCTGCTGGTGTCAAATCTGGATACTGAGGAGGCCATGGAAACTTGGTTTCTGCCAGCTTCCTATGCTCTGCTAGTTCTTGTAGAGAATTCTGACGCTAATGTTTCCATTTCGGTTGCAACGCGCCCCAAACATGCCTGCATTAGACTTGGCTGTTCGGACCTTACACAATCCTCCTGTGATCCAGTTTTCTCAAATCGCTGAACAAGCTTTATGAGGCCTGCTACTATTAGAGGCCATTTTTCTGAAGTCGGAATTTAATTATTGCAATAGTCGTTGATTCCTGGTTCAAGTAAAACAGCTTCATTAGTAAAGCTTTATCTTTCCCACTCAGCATCCTTGTTCACTTACATGGCATGCAACGGGGAATTGGTTTTAAATCAAGAGAGTAAGTGTTTATAATCGCCTATCTCATTTACATATTTCAAACCAAGTCGTCATACCAGAGCCATCTGTCGGCTGTTTTCAACTTTTTTATTATCTTAAAAATATTCCTTGACCAATCAATGCTAAACCTGTAAACCGTTTTTTATTTTGGTTATTTTTTCGATTTTTAAGAATTTTTAAAGTTTTTACGGACTTTTTATTCACCCTGTATATATCGGATGTGTGTCTTTTCATGATAATGTACTCTCTGCTCAATCCCTGACCACAGACAAATAATATTTTACATATGTAAATATTATTACGTGATACTACCAATGTTGCAATTATTCCACAGTACACCTTATCTTTTAGTAATTTCTACTACTACAAATTTCATGGTGTTAGTAACTTACTATAGTGAATTACAATTATTGGTAGATTTATTACAACAAATTTGACTCATCTTTCAATATACATAGGTGCACTATTCTGTATAGATATTTAAAACCTTAACCTTGTAAAGTTTAAACATTTTACTTTAAAATAAAATATAATTATTTATCTGCATGATCTCTATAATCACTGATATTATATTTTTTCAACAAAAGTAAGTGCTTAGGATAGAATTATTTGCTTATCTGCAACATACAGCATTATATATTTCATTGGTTATTATTAAAATATTTTTTTTAAAGTTCTTTTTATATCAACCATTTACAAATCGCTATTTCATATCTTATATAATCAATGGGATAGTGAGCAATTAATTATCCAAATTCCTTTATAATATTAATTATAGTTATTAACTGGTATTATGTGATCGAAATCATTTTCATATATGATTACAGTACTGTTAAATAAATGCCTTGGATTGGTAATGTCTATTTCATCTATATCAGACATTCGTGAGCAACACATACTACATACAACTGTTGAATATCCACATGTGGCTCTGAATCAAAATTGAAAATAATAATAAAACTATCATAGTTTCAAAATCAATTTTTCGAAGGATTTTACTGAAATAGCGAGTTTATGCATATAAACTCATTATTTATATATATTAAACAAAACGTGTCATACCTCTTTTTGCTTGACGAAGTGCAGAAACATGACACGGCATGGACTCAACAAATCATTGCAAATCCTCTTCAGAAATATTGAGCCACGCTGCCTCTATAGATATCCATAATTGCGAAAGTATTGCCTGTACAAAATTTTGTACATGAATTGACTTCTCGATTTTGTAACATATATGTTCGATGGGATTCATGTCGGGCGATCTTGGTAGCCAAGTCATTCGCTGGAATTGTCCAGAATGTTCATCAAACCAATCGCGAATAGTTACGACATGGCACATTGTCATCCATAAAAAATTGCATCATATTTTGGTTACATGAAGTCCATGAACATCTACAAGTGGCCTCGAAGTAGCTAAACATAACCATTTCCAGTCAATATTCAGTTCAAATGGACTAGAGGACTCAGACCATTCCATGTAAAAACAACCCACATCATTATCGAGCCACCATCAGCTTGCATAATACCTTGTTGATAACTTGGGCCCGTGGCTTCGTGGGATGTACGCCACATCCATGAACTTTACAAACTGAACCACGAACTTTACAACTGAAATTGAAACTTATCTGACCAAGCCACAGTTTTTCAATCGTCATGGATCAAACCGATACGATCACAAGCCACGGAGAGGCGATATCATGCTTTTGGTAAAGGCATTCGGGTCGGTCTTCTGCTGCCATAGTCAATTAAATCCAAATTTCGCTGCATTGTCCTAATGGACACATACGTCATAATTAATCCCACATTAATTTCCGCAGTCATTTCCCGCAATGTTACTTGTCTGTTAACAATGACAATTCTACGCGAACGCCGCTGATTCTCGGTTATTAAATGCAAGTGTCCCGCCATTGCGTTGTCCATGGTTGAAAGTTATGCCTTGGCACGCTCTTGACACTATGGATTTCGGAAAAATGATTTCCTTAACGATTTCCGAGATGGAATGACCAGTGCGTATGGCTCGAACTACCATTCCGCATTCAAAGTCTGTTAATTCTCATCATTGAATCCTCATCAAAATCTCATTGTAAAATTATCAAAGGGAAAAATTTCGGTCTCATCTTCTCTTGTACCGTGATGTAGACAAATATATCTCATCACTTCTTATTTGTACATAATATGCCTCCAGTGATGAAATAAATTGAAATTAAAATTTCTAAAGTTTCTTTTATTCGGCCACACAACTGCTAAAATATGTTTATATATATATATACCTTTCTATTTGAAACATTGGGGCCAAATTCATTTTATGCAGTTTATTATTAACACAAATTTTTAAATTATTGAATTAGTTATGTCAAATTTGTATGTCCTTTCACTCCCCCAAGAAATACTGACTCACAGTAGAAAGTAAAAATCGAAAAGAATTTTAAGACAAAATATTCCAAAAATTAACAAGTATGTAGCACCAGAAGAGTAACTGGAAAATTTTCGCAAATGGTTGAAAAATAAAGTGAAGTATTTAATTACTGGAAATACTAGCAATGTTAATATTGCAAGCTTTGAAATGAGAAATTATCAACAAAGTTAACACCATTCTCAAAAACGATAATATGGGAAAGTTTTGTTAATGCATCTAAAAAATTGATTTTGGCAATTATAAAAATGAAGTATCAAATTAAATGTAAAATGCTATCTAGTGAAATAATTGTAGAGATATCAATTAAAATTTTATTTCAATGTGATGGAACAGAAGGTGAAAGTTATTAATTTCAAACAAGGAAAATTATCTGTAGAAGTATATAAGCCAGGTATCATCAAGGATTATAACCTAAATTTTCTTTCATGTCACTTGACAGGCTGAAGGAACTTACGGCCATTACTTAATACCATTGAATACATGGAGGAACTCTTATAAGATTGTTTCATTTGTAACAGATGATAACAGGGTAAAAAAAGTGAATCAGTTTTAATTTTAAAAGGAAAATCAATCGTTAATTGCTTTCTTTTGGATATTAACTGCTCTGAAAAACACCATATGCATGCACACTTCCAAAATTAAATAAAATTATGGATTTCGTAATTGTCACCATTATTAAATAACATTGAAGCTCCTAAATGAAATAATATTACAATAGAAAATAGGGTTGGTTTGATAGTTTAGCTGTATCTAGTACAAGTTGATATTAATATTCAAGTGTATCTTATTCTGGTACAGGATATACTTGATTTTTACTCTTTCTGTCCATTAATAAATGAAGGATTCTATTTTGTCATTCAATAAATATAACAGACACATTTGGCAATAAATTGCAAATGCCCCATCAGTTTTAAATAAAGTTATCTCTTCCCAAAGGAACAATTTTTTTCTTCATAATTTAATTAAATGATATAAGTGCTGTTTTGCATGTATATGCAGTGAGACACACATGCAATATAGTGTTTCTTAGTAAATAAATATAGCACCTCAAAGAGAACAACATGACCATGTGAAATACATATATTTATTCCTATCTAGAGTTTAGAGAATTAGAATTCTTAAGTGATGCTTTAATGTTAGATTTTTTTAATTCTTTTTCAAAAATTTCATTTGAATTCACAATCTATCTTCTCAACAAATTCTTTAAAATGAAGATATGCATCTGAATTTATTGAATTAATTAAAAATAAAAATTATTAATGTCAAGCTGTATTGGGAAGTGATACAAATTCAAAAGAAATAGTTTCAGTACAAACATCAATAAGGGCTTTTTCAAAATTTAAGTGAGAAATTGTGAATATAATACAATTAAATTTACAAAATGTAATGAAACAAATAACACAGAAATATTGTATAATTTTTTTAGCGAATTTTATTATTTTCAAAACAAAACAATTTATTACAAAACATTTTAATTAATATACATATCACATTTTTTATATCCAATTCAGTTTTAAATAGTATATCATAAATATATCTTCTTTGGATAATTTTTCCACATTATAAACTAATCATATTTCACAATTTATTTATATTACCTGAAAAATTTTAAAAGAAGTCCCTTTTTTTCAGCCTTTTATTGCATTCAGGAAAATCGATGTTGTCATACAAAGAAATCACAAAAAAAACTATTTGATCTGTATGAATGTTTATATGCAAGACATTCCACATAAATCTATTCACTTGATACAAGTATAATTATCAATAAAAAAACTTGAGTAATGCACTTTTAAAAAATATATATAACACAAAAAGCAAATTTATCTTTTGGCAAATCCTGATGTAATTGCATGAGATATATTAGAGTGAGGAAATCATTTGAAGTTTCATGCGGAAAATGTAAAATTCATATACATTCAATACTTCCACTTTAATAAAAGCTAGAGAATAGAAAATATTTAATAAAGTAAGTAATATGCATAACAAAATAAATATTTTTCTATATATTACTAACAGATATTAATCTCATATTCAATTTTTACATGAGTTTGATATAAATAGCTGCATTAATTTAAATCACAATTTTTTATGCAATACTATGAAGCAGTTTAACAGTAAATATATAAAAATTTCACAAAATTGCTATAATAGAATAATTTCCATAAAACAGCAGTTCTATCACATTACCATAATGGTGAAACAGAATCAAAAGTTGTACAATTTTCATCAATCCATAGTAATATCAAATCTTTCATCCGATGGCATACTTTTGCCAATGTGATGCAATCTCCTTCAGAACTGTGACTCCCAACTGGGTTTTTGTTGAAGAAATATAGATGCAAGTTTGAAAGGGAATAAGAAACATGGCCTCTTTTTGTGAACTTAACTGATTCACAGACCTTTTTTTCAGGTGGGAATACAGGAACTCCAAGAATTCTGAAGGCTTTTAATGTATCAGCAATAAGTATATCGGGCGGTAAAAACATAGATAATCTGGAAAACTCTGCTTTTAAAAGGGGGAAGTCATAATGATTCCCATTGTGAGCTAAAAGGCATACTGGTTTAGGAAGATGAGAAAGAAAAAAGTTGATTGCTTCAGCTGCATTGCATTCAAAAGGAGTTTGATCCATGAGATTTTTATTATTTAAACCTAAAAAAATTTATTAAAAGATTAGTACAGAAAAAATTAACAATATAAAATTAGTTCTGATTTTAGGCAAGATGATAGAAAATTAATTGGATGTATAGCTCAATACAAGACTTCTAAAATAGCAGTGCTACATGCCTATCAAAATTTGATATTTAAAAAGGATTTGCTGTAGAAACTATTAAAAAGAAGTTACATAAAATATTTCATTGTAAATTTTGGCAAACATAAAATATTTAATTATAGATTTTGGCAATCATCAATCCTTGCCTACCAGCTAGTCACAAAAGATTATTAGTAACAAATAAATGAATATAATATCTACAGGAGAGTAAGGGTAAATACAAATTAACTAAGTCTATCAAAATATCATTATATAAAAAGTAAATTCATTTCAAAAAATGGGGAAAGAAAAAAAAGAATTGAGCTAAAAAGAAAGGTGAAACAATGAAATTGATTTGATTTTCATCATAATATTTCAAAGGATTGTTCAATAACTGAACAGAATGACAACTAACCTAGTACCATTTGAAATACTGATGAGAATTTAATACATTCTATAAAGTAACTTTAAAAATTACAGCACTTGTATTGTGTACATATGAAGGATTTTAGCATCAACATTGTCATAATAAACCATATGACTACCTTTATAAACCTAATGAAGTCATCTGCCTATCAGTCACTAAAGTATATTATAGAAAGGCATTCACAAAACAAAAGACCATTAAAAATAAATTATGAAATTAACTGCCAAATGAGAAATTGGAATAATATGGAATGCTATCAACTGAAAAATATTTAGATGATTCGGATGTAGAAATTATAATTGACTCATCTGCACAATTATCTAGAGAATTGAAATATTTGTTGATTAGTCCTTAAAGTAATGGACCACATGTAATATATCTTGCACTTTTTGAGCTGTTAATCTTTAACAATGAATATTCTTTAACGACTGAAATTGGCAGTTTGCTATTCATTTTAAGTTTGAATAAAACAAGTAATATAAAAAAAATTCAGTCAATTCCTAATTAAGCTAACGAAGAAAATTTTTGTTTTAGTTACTTTTTATTAAATAATTGCCCTTTAATACGTTATATAATTTTTTCCAGCGATCTACACGCTTCGCCACTGACGGTATTTATTCCTAAATTTATATCCTGCTAAATATCTTATATAAGAGAAATTTTTTAACTGAATAAGCTATATCAGAAATCCATAAAAAGATCATATCCACTGATATGTTCTTCATTGATGCAAGTTTTTTATTATTATTATTAGTTTTACAATAACGTTAACAACAAAAAAATTTATTAGTCAATATGACACTATCGTGCTTCCATCTATTGATCTATTTTTTCTCCCATATAAAACTAAAATTAGTTAATTAAATTTAATTAACAAATTAATATTTGAAAAAACTGTATTAGCATCAAGTGTCATCTACAAGTTTTAAAAAAAATGTATTTGAACTTGAGTGGATGAATAAAAAGTATTTTATTAACGATTGAAAATTTGAACAAGATATATAAATAAATACATATAGAGAGAGTGTGCACTAACTGTAGGAATTGAAAAATTTTCACAAAATAGCAATATAATTATGAAATATATGTTATATATTCACTAAAAATTATTCAAAGTTTAATCTTAAATATAGATTTGATATTCTATAAATATGTATAGCATTTGTATACTGTAATTAGTAATATATGTAACATATTTCTTAGATTGGGAATGATATTAATTTATTAATTTTAATTATATATATGCATGTGTATACATGTACATGTGATTCATTTGCATCAACCTGTTTCTGCCTGACAACCAGATTTTCAAATCTAATTCACCACTGTCTTCTACTATCATTTATATATGGTAATAAATACTTCATGTCTTTCAAGAAAAAGGTCTCAGAAGTACCAATTTGAAATATTTTTAAAAATTTGATACACAAGATTTAATTATATTTATGCACTTACCAGTAATTGTAGCTGCACTGGAAGAGACCATTGAGCGAGGTTTGGTACAAAGACACAATTTTTGAATAATTCTAATATCTCTAAGGTCTTCAAAAGTACTGTGCTCAAATTCTTTCCTGTCGATAGCTATCATTGATATTTCTGTTATCTGTACATTTGATTTTCCAATCTCAAATGCCAATCCTGTTGTTTCTAAATCAAAAAAGACAAGTGTGGCAACTTTTATTATGGAAGGAATTTCTTTCTTTGTTTTTGGAGATTTCTTTTTAGAACTATCACTTTCTGTCTGATTTTCTTTTGGACTTGAAACAGGACCTTCCTGATAATTTTTAACATCTATAGCTGCAAAGTTAGTATCTTCTGTATTAATTGACTGAAATGATTGTGGTTTTGATAAAGCTTCTGAATTATCAGCTGAACATACCTGTGAATTTAAAGTTACAGATGTATCAGAATTAGTTTGAATTTTAAATGAATCTACATTTACAGGAGAGCATACCTGTGGATTTTCATTCCCTTTTGTTGGCAGACAGGATAATGACTTAGTGCAAGTAAATTCTTTTGATTCATTATCAAAAAATGCATGCAGATTTGAAGCTGTTGATATATTTGGTTTACCATTGTTATTTTGATGTGAATTTACAGTGACAGGTAAACTAGAATGTACAGTTTTTTGCTTAAGTAAACTTGCTGCAACCTGTGCTTCTTCCAAGGTTTTGTAAGGCCCAACAAGAATATCTACAACAGAAGCGTTGGATGATAGTGTAATATCCATATTCACAGTGCCTGAATCTGAATTATGACGATCATCATATAAATCCTCCGAATGTGTCTTGAGTATCATTTCAAGATCAGAAAGAGACTGCGATTTAGATATCCCTCTGTTCAAAACAGATGAGTTACTTGTTGTAGATAAGATATGTACTGAACCATCCATTACGATCGATAATTCAGAAGTAAATATATTTAAAGAAATGTGTTGAAGATTATTTGTTATTTATAAATATGAATTCAGATTTAAGTTCTAAGAAACTAAATTCGATTTTTACTTAGCTGTACTAGTTACTATACAAAAAAGCAATTTCATTTAAAACAATTACTAATTGAAATAAAAGAATGAATTATTGTATTTTAATTATAAGAAATATGTCATGAATTTGCGCCTAGTTATTTTATCATTTAAAAAGATTTGTTCATCACATTTTGGTACAATCTAAATACTCCCATTTCTGAAAGATAAGTTTCTTAATCTAGAATTTCATGATTTAAAGATTAATTATCTCATTTTAGGGAATTTGTATATGTTACTCTTATCAATGCTGCGTAAAAATAAAACAATTATGACTGAACTTTAAAAATTGAAAAATGAGATATGTTGTAACATGAGCTAAATCCGTAAACAACAATAAACAAGTTTGAACGCGCAAAAATAGTCATTTGTAAACAAAAGATACTAAAGAGCTACTTCACTTCATTAATAATTACCTAGTGACTAAATAGCATAAGAAATAACAATATCAAAAAATGAATTTTTTTAATGACATTAAAATTTCTTTTTGAAATTTAATTCGAGACTCAGAAGCTCAAATGAAATAAATAAATTCATTTCAAATTCATGCTAATGATTTATCATAAAATTTGCCAAACAGTCCTAGAGATGCATAATCCGCAATTTTTTGAATAACAAATAATTTTGCTATTGTTATTTTTAAATATTTATTCCAAATAACTGTTATTTCAATCATATTATAAATTATTACTTAATATTAAATATAAAATTAATTAATTGTAATTAATGCTTAATTTACTTTAATTACTTACTATTACTATAATATATTACTTAATAATTTACTTTAATACTTAATTTATTTAATTTAATACTTAAGTAACGTGTGATTGAATTAACTTATCTGTTTCAGCCTACTTCTTAAATTTGATTTTTTTTTCAAAACTTTTTATTTAATTTCTTTATTGGAGTAAACCATTTTCTGAAAAATTTGAATTAAATATATATGTCATTAGGGATGACGAATATTTTAGGAGCGGTTATTACGTAACCAATATCAAAAAGTCACAAATACCAGTGATCAATACTTTACAAAGAGAGGTGTGATTCAAATCCTTGATACGATCTTACTGGTGATATTTCGATTACAGGTTTTGGATCACGATAGAAAGTAACAATCGATACTATATCACTGAAATTTACCGGAGCGGTGACTTCACTGGAAAGTAACAATCGATACGATCCGTCCAATGGAAGCTCCCGAACGAAACAGAAAAGGAGAAATCTGTGAATGGCTTGAAAAGTGAACGGACCGGTTATTTTTGGAATTATCGTATCATTGAATTGCATATCACTGAAATTTATCGGAAATCACCGCTCCACATCATCAGAGTGATCTTGACCTTCAGATATTCGCATTTGATGTTGCACTATTCCATACAAATCCTTTTTAATTGTTTGTGACTTGACTTTGCATGTATCCCGTTTACTGCTGGCTCCATCTATTGGTAGAATATATAACTAAAGGAAACAATTTAAAAAATTACATATATATTTAATTCAAATTTTTCAGAAAATGGTTTACTCCAATAAAGAAATTAAATAAATAGTTTTGAAACAAAATCAAATTTAAGAAGTAAGTTGAAACAGATAAGTTGATTCAATCACACGTTACTTAAATATTAAATTAAGTATTAAAGTAAATTATTAAGTAATATATTATAGTAATAGTAAGTAATTATAGTAAATTAAGTATTAATTACAATTAATAAATTTTATATTTAATATTAAGCAATAATTTATAATATGATTGAAATAACAGATATTTGGAACAAATATTTAAAAATAACAATAGCAAAATTATTTGTTATTCAAAAAATCGTGGATTATGTATCTCTAACATAAACCACAATTTTTTGAATAACAAATATTTTTGCAACTGTTATTTTTAAATTTTTATTACAAATAACAGTTACTTCTATTTCACTTTTAATTAAAAATTATTAATATTATTATTATTAAAATTTAATTAATTATTAATTTTTAAATAATTAATACTTAATTTATTAATTTAAATAAAATATAATTGCTTTAATTTGTCAGTTTGAGCTTTAATTTTTTTAAACCACTTATTTAATTTATTTATTAGAATAAAATATTATGTAAAAATTTTTTTATTGTAATTTTCTTAAAGTTTTCACTTTAATTCTATATTTTCTCAGTAGATGGCGCCAGCAAATTAAATACGAAAGAAGGTAATTTCACAGACAAATAAAAATTATCTTTATGCTGATATTTTCAAGTGCTAAGTCATTTGAAACAATCGGGAAGTCAAGAAATCACTAATACCATTAAGTAAGCAGCGACTTCACACTTAAAACACTTTTCTTTAAATAGTCCCAAATTCAGTGACATTATTTCAATAATTCTAAAAATAACCGGTTCGTTCAGTTTTTGAATCATTCACAAATTTTCCCCTTTCCCTTAATCATCTCAATTAAAAGAATGAAAGAATAGCTTCCGTAAGGCTAAAAGTCCGTTATGAGTGTTTCTCATTCAACTAGAATCATTCTTTCTTCCCGCCCCTTCTTTCGGAGGGGTCTGATCAGGCCGTTTAACTTTTAGCCACGTAATAGCAATATGGGGAATTGTTCCTTTGTAATTTTGAGTTGACGGAAATCCATGACTTTATTATTTCTTTTCCACATAACTATAGTTGTCTACTTCTAACTTTTAGATTTCCCATCAACATCATATATAAAATGGAAATTGTCTGGTTTCTCCGATACTTGATGGCACATTAATTTGAAAATGGTCGATTTTGTAATTTTTAAGCAGTATGGATATAATACATTTGGTTTCTCAATGCTTAAGATAAAAATATCAATGAAGATGAAACCTGAAATTCATTTCTTTGAAATTGACCTCTTATTACTCACTGCCTGAGACCGCGATGTATGTGAACCTATTATTGATTAAAAATTAAGATTGATATGCACTGCAGCGTACTTCTGGTGAGTTTTTGAGATATACTCCATCGAAAAGTCAGAGTAAAAAATAAATATATCTTGAACAAAAATAGAGCAGTCTACTCCTTCATCGAGGATTTCAAAAAATGAGACATTAGCGATAAAGCGCTGTCTTGAGGAAGACCTTTCTGGATTTCTAGTGCTAGAAAAGGCATTTCTCCACCGAACTTGAAGTGTTCTACTATGAAGAAAATTATGAACGAATTTTAGAATATTACTAGTGATATCTAGCTGTAGATAATTTAATATAAGGTCATCAATATATACAGAATCATATAGACTTTTAATATCCAATTGAAGTAATTCGTTTCTTGTTGTGCTTTAGAAATGGCTTTTTGGATTCTATAAATGGCGAGTTGATTATCCCTTAAAGGAAAGAAATCATTTATATAAAATTGTATTTTGTTGTTATTGTTGAGAAGTAAGTGTTGAATAATACATTGTGCCATTATCCTTTCAAAATTTTCTGAAAAGAGAGATGTGAGGGCAAATGGTCTTTAGGAGTTGATTTTTGTTTTATCTTTATTTGGTTTTGGAACTGGGATGTCAAACGAATGTTTCCACTAAAAACACTTCTTTAAAAATCGAGGTAATTTTCATTGATTCCACAATTTTTAAATTTTTAAACCAATTTGATGGGATACCATCATTTCCTGGTGAAGAATTGCTCGTTTTTTTATAGCTTGTCTAGCAACCTGAAGATGAATGAGCAAGTTAAATTTGAATCGCTCAAAAAAATCGGGAGAAATCGGTTAATGCTCCATACTATCATCGGAAAAAAAATCGGCTATTTTGATTAATTGGATTCAAAATATATTGATAGTAAAAACTGATGTGGTTTGATGAATTCATTCCTTGATTCAATTGATTATATACTTTATTAAGCAATGAGTCGAACATAAGAAGGTTTCTTATTGTGCTACACATTTTGTCCCAATAATTTTGTCTTGCTTTTTTTAATGTGATAACGAAATTCCGCAGTGTATTTTTCGGGCTTGTTTCAGTATGAAACTGAAATGTGAAAAAGGGCTTTTTTTATGAAAAAAATGCTTCAGTTTTTTGATATCGTGACATGAGAAATTCCACCACGGAGGTGGGGAGTAATTTTTATTTGGTAATGTAACAGATTTTTGTGTTCTTCTTGCTAGAGATGCATAATCCTCGATTTTTTAAATAACAAATAATTTTGCTATTGTTAAATTTAAATATTTGTGTAAAATATCTGTTATTTCAATCATATTATTAATTTCAAATTATTAATTAGTATTCACTATGAAATTTATTAATTGTAATTAATCATTTAACTTACTAATTATGTCTAATTTGTTCTTACTAATTTAAGTAACGTGTGATTGAATTAATTTATGTATTTCAGCTTACTTTTTACATTTGATTTTTTTCGAAACTATTTATTTAATGAGTAAACCATTTTCTGAAAAAAGCTGAATTAAAATTATATCTCATTTCCTTAAAATGTTTATTTTAATTTTATATTCTACCAATAGATGTCGCCAGCAGTGAACAGAATATATGCATTCAGAAAATTATGTCACAGGCAGTTAAAAATGATTTTTATGGGATAATGCATCGTCAAATGCGGAAAGTCAAGGTCGTTGCCATAAACCGGAGCGGTGACTTCACACTTTCCAGTGAAGTCACCACTCCAATTAATTTCAGTGATATGCAATTCTATGATACAATAATTCCAAGAATAACCGGTCCGTTTACTTTTCAATCCATTCACAAATTTCTTCTTTTCTCCTTATTCGCGTTTAGGGGATGGGACCCACAGGACACAAGAGAAGAATCTTTTCTGTTTCTGTGATTTCCTTTCCACCCCCTAGAGGGTGGGGGATCTGACGATACCCTTTCTTTTCTTTCAGAGATGTCGTCTCAGTTCGCTTAAGTTTTGATAGAGTAATGTCAATGCGGGGAGTTGTTCATTTGCGGGTTTAGATTGAAGGGAATCCGCAATTTACAACATATTTGCCTATTGCCTACTTAAAGATTGTATATTAATATCGTACATATAATTGAAATCGACTGACTTTTTCGATGTCTTTTTGGTACATTCACCTAAGAATGATCGATTGTGTATAGATTTTTAAGCATTGTGAATAAAAAAAAAATTTCAATACATTTTTCAGTATTTCCAGGTAAAAATATCAATGCTGAGGGAACTTGAATTTGTTATTGAAATTTTTGATAATTCTATCACATTTCTGCTGATTTTGCTAATGAAGCATTGTTAGTGTTTATCATGAAGTTTCATGGTACATTTACCTGAGAATGATTAATTTTATATTTATAAAGTGAAAAGAAAATTTCTTTTTTTTAAAGTTGATTATTTTCTACGTATTATACAGCAAAGTAGTCTTATATTCTTTTTTGTTAAATATATTTTGAAAAAAATGTTATCGTGTAAATATTTCTCATACCAAATACACACTTTTATGGCTGTGATCTCATAAATCTTTGTAAATGAAACCATTAATTTCTTCTATACAATGAGAAGGAATCTTTAGATGAATGGATTATTCTAAGCACAACTAATTAAAAAGTATTTTGAAAAAATGTAAACATTTTTTTTCTAAAATATCTGTTTTTAATCTAATTTTTAAGGATGGATGACTTAATATATTTATGCATTGCTCTGAAATACGATTCTTTTAAAATTGAATTTCTCCATTTCCTACATTGTTTAATATTTGCTACATTGTTTACTACTTTTAAGTGTCACAAATCGGGCAAACATATTGCTTTCCCCTTCAGATTTTCAGCCCACTCGGAATGCCAATTAATTCCCAGCCACCCGAAAGCAGTGTCAGTGTTGTTTATCGCGTCGAATTTTCACTTTGTGAGAAGAATAGATCCTTCTTTTTTTTCGATTTCTGAGAAAAATTAAAATTGTCTTGTAGTTTCAAAATGCATCAAATCTGTGTGGGAATTGGTAATCTTGTTTCATATAACACTGCATAAAACTTAAGTAAAAAAATATTTATAATTTTTACTTTGATAATGTTCTAATAATTAAATGTGTCCGATCTCATGAATTTTTTAAAAAATATTTAAACTTATTAAAACATTTTTAGTACATTGAATTGCAAAACTATTTCTCGAAATTAGGGAGAAAGATTTAATTCCCGAAACAAACAAAAAATATGTATATATTTGTATAATTTTTATATGGGTTGAATTTATTTCTAGTTCTACTATTAAAATATTTCTATCTTTTTGAGTGTGTGTGTGTGTGTGTGTGCATTTTTAAGAATAAGTAAAACTGATTTGATTTAATAGGATAAAAAAAATAGTATTTTTAGAATATTTTATAACCATTAATGAATTAAAATCTTAATCATTCACTTCAATTTTATTAATTTTTAGTATACCGCATTTCTTCATAGCATTCACTAAAATGTTGCGATTATTATGTTTGCTTCTCGTAACATCCAGAAAAATAAGAATTTTACTGCATTAAGATTTCTTAATTATTTTTCATTAATAGTCTTATTTTACTACACTATTCTGCAAGTTTACAGTAGAAGGATTTAGGCTTTGAACTTTTTTCACAATTTTTCTATGGGCTGAATTTCCTGCTACATTGCCAATAACATGAATGTATATATTCTTTTGTGTTCATAAAAATAAAGAAGAGACTAATTTGATTTTCCAATAAAATAATAACTAAATAAGAATCTTATATGATGTACAACTGCATTAAAATTCAAATTATAACAAATGGTATTATATAATAAGCGACAATTTTAATAATTATTATCACTACTTGGAATGAAGTTTTCAACAAATAAAAAATCCCTAGTGTCCATCCAAATGTCATTTAAACACATTTTTTCAGAATGCTTTATTAACTTTCTTTTTTGCATAAAATCGTATAGTCTGCAGCGATCTTGCATTTTAGGGTGTGTTTTTTTTACATTAAATCAGCTAAATTATATTTTGAGAACATTTTGAATTGAAATCTACAATAATAAAAATCCAGATTAGTAAATCAAATATATTCGCAAGCGGTTTTCAAAAGAGATTCTTAAAAAATTATCAATTTAAAATTTGGTGAACAATAAAATAAAATAATTATTCTGATTACATTTTTTTTATTTATTTAAAACCAAAGCTTTTAAAGATTCAAGAAGCCGAAAACAAAATAAAATATCAGAAAGAGTGGTGTAGAAAAAACATATTCAAGTCTCCACATGTGTTTAGTAATTGTCTATTTAAATGAAAGATCTGTTCATAGTAAGTGCATCAGTGGGCAAGGGACTTTTCCCATGCATGATTGAACTCTTGTTCGAGAGCTTCCATTGGACAGTTGTCACTTTCTATCGTTCTCCAAGACCTGTAATCGAAATATCAGCAGTAAGATCGTATCAAGGATTTGAATTACACTCCTCTTTGAAAAATATTGATCACTGGTATTTGTGACTTTTTGATATTGGTTACTTAATAATTGCTTGTAAAATATTCGTCATCCCTACTTCGTGTTGGATTCTAAAAATTTGCTCATTAATGAATAGAGATTACTTTTTATCAATAAAATGTTTGAAGATTATTTCATAATGCTACTTGATTAAATCGTTTTGATCTTTCTGGATAACTTTTCCAGATTTGACTGTGTTGTTACGATTGGACTATGGTCGCTTTTGAAATTCGAATCTGAAACATAGCATTGAATTTGATGGGAAATGGATGCTGAGCATAATGTGAGATCAACTAAAGAAGTCATAACGGAATCGTACCGGAATAAGCTATATAAGTAGATCTCGGAGAGTTGAGGAGGATTAAATTGGAGTTTTGTCGCCAATCAATGAAATCGTGGTTGATTGAAATAGATCTATTTGAACCCCTTAAAAGGTAATGAAGTTGAGGAAAATGAATAAAAATAGGCTTTCGTATTTTCTATGTTAAGGCCTTGAGGAGTATATAAGTTTATAATGCATTTTAGATCGTTGTTGACAATTTCAATTTTGCCAATATTAAAATTAACATTAAAATATAGCTGTTTTGGGTGTTAATTTCGATGAAGGAATTTCTTTCCCTTTTTTTATTTCATTGCATATAAATTTCAGATTCGGGCCAATAATAATTTGTTGCAGATTGTTTAAATTAAATTCACATTTTTAAATCAAATAAACTGAAATTTTTTAAAAAAGGCATTGCATTTTAATTTTTTAACAGCTACAAAGTCAATAATTTGGGCGAATAAGCTGAACGCCAAAAGCGGCTTGTTTCGTTTAATATCCGTGCAGTTTACAAGACGGAAAAAAAAACACAGTTATAGCATCTGAAAAATCAGATAGATGCATCGCAGATTTGCGTTTTCAATAGTGATATGATACCATAGAACTTGTCTCCATTAGAAAATGTCAGGTCTACAATGAACAGAACACATATATAAGACAATTATAACTACACAGTTTTAATACTTGTCAATTTTGCGGTATCATGGACATGGAGAAATCATATCACTGACTCTCCAACCCGTCTAAAGGCACACGGATAAATAATACTGAATGACCGAACCGCCGCAACAACAACACCGTTGAGAACTGTGGTTGAGTCCTAAGTGTCATCACCAGCCACGGTACAACACTCCCCTTAGGAAGAACGTTCCGTCATCGAGGAGAAAAGCCATACCCCCACCTTTATGTGTACCCTCCAGGGTGGGAAGGATCAACCACCATGTCGGAAGCTTGTGCATCTTCATTTCAAGGTGTCCCCCGGGGGAATGGACATAGAAAAGATAAACTAATACCCTGGCGAACCAGCTGATTGTCAAATCGCCTAGTATGAAATAAAAGTAATTAATATTAGGAGATATAAATACACAAAACATATTCAGGTATATTTTTATATTTTTTACTAAACAGTTTTTTAAATGCATATGAAGCAAGAATATGTTAAAAAACGAAAAATGCTTTTAAAAAATGAAAAAAAAAATGTCTTAAACATCCAATTTAGACGCTTACAAATTAATTTTTTGAATTTTGTATTTAAGAAATATATTACTCAGTTCCTGAACTAAGAAATAAAGTGTATTTCTATCCATTCTTTAAATGCTGGTATTTGTTTGATAAATAAAGTGAAAAATTTTCACATTTGAAACGCTAAAATCACAGCTTTTCAAACAAGCAGTTTACCTATTTTACAGTTCACAGACTGCAAAACACATTCAGAAATTATTATAGTAAATTTTAACAAAAAAGGGTTTTAATTTAAGAAGTTTCCTTAAGAAAATTTTACTATAATTTAAAATGTGAGAAGATAACATTTAAAAGAGATAAAATAGCATTAAAGTGCAAATATGCAAATGAATCTAGTTTCTCAAGGAATAGGTAAAGAAATTCAAACTGTGTTATAATGAAAACTGCTTGGATTTTAAAATGCCGAGCAAAGAATATTTCATATTTCCACCAAAAATTGTCTTTTCTGTACACTCGGAAAGTCCAGCACAATGACCTTAAAAATCGACTATGCTCTAAATTCAGCCGTTCTACTGGGTATATTACTACTAATACGATTATTCAATGCTATGGATATACTATTATTTCTTCTAAGTAGATATATATGCAGAATGGATTCAAATAAAGTTTCCTCCCTTTTATATTTTTCAATAGATTACTGGATTTAAATAGCTGGAAACCACTTATGTTGGTTAAAAATGCTCTGGGTAAAAAGAGGCGAATGTTTGTTGTATGTATAAAATGACAAATGTCGCTTACAGTCATTATTCGCAGCTTAATAATTTTTATAACATTACCGATTGACAATAGTAACCGAATTGGGTAAGATCAATTACATTTTTTATTATAACATGAGAAAAGAAGGCAATGGACTCCCCAAAAGTTTCTTGCATACTCTATAATAAAGGTTTTATGTCAGAGAACGCTTTGCATAGTATAGGGGTACAAAAATTACGAAATTTTAACCTTTGACGTGAATGTAGCAGTTTTACTAAATCTATCATGTAATCCTTGGCGAGTTATTTGGCGATTAATCCCTGGCATGCTGTTAACAGTATCCGAAAATCGAATTTGTGTTTTAGACACGTTTTCTTCTAACCGATTGAAAAAAAATTGATTCAGAACTAATAGTCAGAAAATCTTACACTTAATTTGATATATTTAAGTCCGAACCAGGCGCCCTGTAGCTTGCATTCCACTGACTTCAAGTCAATGCCGTTTGCGATGTCAGTGGTATCAAACCAGAGCTCATTGGAGGACGGAGTGGAGATCTGTTGTGTTTTCTCACGAAAGTCAGTTCCGCCTTCTTGCCAGTGATGGTGTTCTCTTTGTCCCCTTCAGTGTGTTCATCTGAAAGAGACCAGGGGAACGCCTGCAACCAAACTGTCTGCAGCCTAGACACACTGGACCTACACCTGGAGTTATGATCTGGGTAGCAATTTCCTATGATAGTAGGAGCACTCTCGAGATTATTCCAAACACACTGATTGTAAATTTGTACATCAGTCTGGCAATTCAACCTGTACTGCTACCATTCATGAACAACATTCAATGGAGAGTTTTCCAACAGGATAACTCTCATACCCCTATTGTAATACAACGTGCTCTACAGAGTGTCGACATGTTACCTTGGCCTGCTAGATCACCAGATCTGTCTCCAATTGAGCACATATGGGATATCATTGGATACAACTCCAGCATTATCCACAGCCAGCACTGATAGTCCTATTATTGACAGAACAAGTACAAGCATGGAACTCCATACTATAAAGTGACATTCGGCACCTGTATGACACAATGCATGCACGTTTGCAGACTAGCATTCGAAATTCTGATGGATACACTGGTTATTAATGTAACAGCATTTCACATTTTAAATGCATTTTCTTGAGCTTAAATTAACATGTGACCTTGAAAATTTAATCAATTAAACATGTTAACATAATTAATTAAACATCGTCCAAATTTCATTATTCTACAATAATTTTTTCTTGGTGGTGGAATTTTTTTCCCTCAGTGTACAGTACAGTGTACATAACAGTATAGCTTTTCGTTTAAACCAATTGAAACCGCTCTACCCCAGACAAAACAATATGAATTTATCGTTTACCCCATCTCGTGAGGTAAATGATACTCAGATATTTCTTTTATAAGAAAAGCAATGAATTCTGTGAACATCAATCACTAACGTGGTTGAAATTGATAAATGGTCAATTCTTTTTTTAAAATTTGATAACGTTAAATGATCACACTAAGTGAATATTTTTAAGTGCATTTGAATACTTCGATTTGGAACCAGGGGATTTTGATAATATAAAATGAATGATAACATTAACAGCAATCACTTTAAGTGGTCTTCATGCACTAAGAAGAATTCCGTATTTATTCTTCGTATTTACTCATATAAATATCCGATGCAAATTAATTGGATATTACTCTTACTCTGCCTTTGATATTCTGCTTATCCACAAGTTAAAAAAGCGTGGGTGGTCTCCACGAAATGTTCTCGCATACTCTCTTATAAACTTGTCTTTCCAGAGACCACCTTGCATGGCATTGGCTTTCAATAGTTACGAAGTATCAACTTTTAACAAGAATTTGGCATTTTTACTGAATTTATGTTGTCATTTTTGGCGATAAAATCCTGGTATGTGGTCAAAAGTATCTGAGAATTGAATTTGGGCTTTAAAAACGTTTTTCTCGACCGATTGCAACAGCAATTCGACATAAAACTGCATTTGCAATCACAAAATTCTATATCAAATCTGATATATTTAAACCATTGCGTTTTTGAGTTATCATGTTGACATGCTTCCGGAAGTACAGACCGATAAACAGTCAATCCTTTGTTGGATTTGTCTTAAAATATGACAAGTCTCTATACTATAGATGTTAAATCTGTGCACCGAATTTTATTTATCTAGCTCTCTTCGTTTTGTGATTATTGCGTTAATTTTTAATTCAAAAGCCGGACAAAGGGATTTCCTTTCAACATATTTTACTTAAAACTTGCAAAAATCTGCAAATTTGTTGTAGGAACCATATACAAAATTTCATTCGTCTACTTCAAAACATTTTTAAGTTGTCTTTGTTGTTGACAGACCGACGGGCATTTTCAAGGAAGGTCTAAAACGTGGAGATTCGTCAAAATCTCGAGTAAGAATTTTTTGTTGATCACTAACTACATTTTTTTAAAAATACTTATAAGAAAAAGTAAAAGAATGGTAGCTAAAATATTAAGTATGTATTCTTTTAACTTGGTTATCCTTTGTAGTATAAGTATGGAAGCGCCTAAGATAAAACGATTAAGTAATTTTTTTTCTACAAAGAACAATTATATTTTAAAAAGTAATGATATTTATTCTTGATTTTATTATATTTGTTCCAAATGCAAATTATTATTATTTTCTTCTTATCGAAATATTCAATCGGAAAATGATTTTTGATTGGATCTTTAATTCATCTCTTTATCTTTCAAGTTCATAAACATTATCGCCAAGGATTAACATTGTCACCATAATGTTGGCGATAATGTTTATGTCAAGTTCATAAACATTATCGCCATTCCTCTCAATTATTCTTTTGAACCTTTTCTGTTGATTTCAATTTCTATTTTTCTTCTGTAGTGAACGCGGTTTAATGTGATTGCGACTGATATTATCATTCGTTTTTTGTTATCAAAATCTACTGCTCCCGAATCGATCTGTTTAAATGTATTCTTTTATTGTGGCCGTTACATTATTCAGAGTAAAAAGAAAATTAACTGATTAAAATTAAAATTAATTCTTTTATTTTCAACCAGCGTTAACGATTGATGTTTATGAAATTTCTTCGTCCACTTGTAAAGAAGCATATGAGACACATTTTCCCCATGGGATGGAATTCACATTCTTTTATCTGGATTAGAAAGGTCTCGATTGGTTTAAACGGCAGTTACACTGCTAAGCTTTGAAATCTTTTAAACACCCGTAAAATATTGCCTCTTTCGAATTATGAAAATAAAATGGATAGAAAAATAATTGATTTCTATTTTAAAGACAGAATTGAATATTGAACGACAAAACTGAATAAACACTGTGGAGAAATTGAAAATTGCAAAATTTTGAAAAATCTTTGTTATTTTTGTGATCATGTCCGGGTAATAAACGTTGATGGTTTCTATAGGCACGAATGTGTAGAAGGGAACATTTCGACAAATGCATGAATTAAATATTTAGTAATTGTTAAGCGTGTGGCATCATTCAACAAATTAAAAAAAAAAGCAATAAGAGTGTGAGCATTACATAACTGATTTGATAAGAAATAACCATTAAAGAATTTTTTAAATTTTGTTTTTTATTTTTGAAATAAATGACAGATTACCGTAAGATAAATGAACCCCCCCCCCCCTTTTCCTTGATGTTATTAAAATAATGTTTATTTTATCACATTCGTTTGTTATAAAAGTACTTTAATCCCAAAATGATCACATTAAACATTGTGTATTTTTGTACATTTGTGTGTATATCTGCCGAATATGATATGAATGACTAGAAGCAGAAAATTTCATAAACGTAATATTGAGGCTTTTACTACATTTTGATTTTTGTAAACAAAAAAGTAATTTATTAATAAAAGATATTAATAAACAATAAATTTCCTTTTTTTTAATATATAGCATTTTGTTCATAAATTTTGTGGTGTTTCTAAATAAAATAAAAATCTTATGTAATTGATACATTGATGAACCGGGGTTGTTTTTATAACGCGATTTTTTCGAAAGGCCATTCAGTTATTGAAGGACGTCATTTATTGCCCTCGTCAACAACGTATGATTTTCAAAAGACATCATATGATGTTCTCGGCCAACAATGTGTTAATATCGATTATAAGTATATTTATTTCATGTTGATACCGATTATAAAGTTATTTTTATTAGACGTAGAATGTTAAAAATACTATGCATTTAAAGACAAGATTAAAAAAAAGTAAATTACAGAGTTCTCAATTTTACTATGTAAAAAGATGTCAGCATTTTGTTATATTTTGCTATATTTACTATTTTTGCTCTGCTATTATTTATTGTCAAGAACAAATATTTATTTTTTAGTAATGGTTATTTTTATTTAATCTAAAAATTTATTATTACAAATCAAAATTTTTATTTAAAATAAAGCTAAAGTTCTTCTGAAACCGATCTGAAACTGATTGTGGGGCACAGATTGTGAAAAAAAAATTACATGTCTTCTTTTTAAGTGATGAGTAAGATTCTCCTAGATACGGACATTGTTTTACCGTTTCCTCGTTATTAGCAAATGAATTGAATTTTGGGATTTGTTTTAATTGATTTACTAACTGTCTTCGGCGTCCAGCTATTTACTTACCATATCCATAAAATTAATTTAACAAGTCAATCAACTTTTATCAACTGCATCTTACGCAATTAATAATTTTCGTTTTAATTTATATATCTACATTAGAGTCTTCTGATTAATTTACTATGTATGCAAAATGTCACTCCAGTTGTGGAAGCTGGAGGGGGAGGGTCTGTCCAAAGATTTGTTTCATGATATCTCTTGAAGCTGGAGGCCAGGGAGCAGGCATTGGCGAAATTTGTACAATGGTTGAGGATAGGGTTCTTTGTCTTTTTTCCTGTAGAGGATATACATTGAAGTAGTATTTTGAGATTTATCTCGAAATGGTGGAGGAGTAGGTGACAGGAGATTATATCTAGAGGTCATTTATATATCTACAGGAGATTAGTCATTAATATCTAGAGGTCATGAGATCTCATATGAAAAAAAAATTGGTGAGATCGGAAGAGTTGTTGGAGACTATGATATCGTTAGTTTTGTTTTTTCTGATTAATTTAAATAAATATATCTTGCTATTTTCATTGCTACATTGGTGAGAAACGATTTTTCTCATAAATAGGTCCCTCTAAATCCCATCAAAATAGTAATGGCTTTAGTAAATAATAATAGTAATCTTTTGTGTTCCCTATATAATTTTCCTTTTAGAAGTTACATTTAGTCGTATTTAGATTTTGTTTTGTATTTATTGATAAGTGAATAAGTCGTTCTCATTTCTTCATTGACAAACCTTATGACCTATCATAGTAGACAATGGAATTTTTTTATCCGTTCATCCATTCTTTTCGAAAATAATATTTCATAGTTTTTTAAAATTGTTCATTATAGGTTTTACACCAACTCTGTTCAACTCGCTTTCAATATTAAAGAAAATTTTAAATTTCCAGCGTTCTGCGTACCCTCTCTCCCTTTTCGATATGTCATAGATACATGTTTCATATAAAAACTAATGAATTTCTTTAATTTTAAATATGTCTTTGGTCAATGCCTGCAAAAAATATACTTCATTGTAAATAGCAAATACGCCTGCCAAATAAGGTTAAACATTGCAACAAGCGTTACGGAATTTTATACCATAGTCAGAAATTTGTTCACTCATGACTTGACCCCACTCATCATGGTATTTACCAAACATACTTTATAGGATCAAGATTCAATGCTTTAAACGGCCGCATCATTTAGCTAATTCTATAGTCTGCATTTTTCCCAGAAGACTACGAATTTAAATATACGGAAAAAAGATATTTGCATACGTTGTCTTGAGAAGATTTGACAGTTTCTTTCAGTGTAATTTATATGCCCCCCCCCCGGTCACCGGTGACCCCCATGGCTGTCAAGGTGTTAATTAAAACTTTTAGATACTTCTACTGTATGAAGAATAATAGAGAAATCTAGAGTAAGAATTCAACATGTATAAGTAAAAATTGTAGAAGAGAAACGCACTTGTTAAAATCCACATCCTGGCTTTTATATCCTATATATTGGAAATCCCCTAATTATTGGGTTTCTGGGAAAGAAGTGTTTTCAACAGTAAAAAGATTAGGCATTTTCACCATAGTTGCTAAGTTATTTTGAAATATCTGTACTGAATGCCAACTTATCGCTACACAGATATAGGTTATTAAGAAAACTAATTGTTCAAGCATGCAATCATGTTGCTTGTACGTCTAATGTTAAAAGGAGTTGCAATATTTTAAATAAAATTGTTTATTGATGAGAACATGAGACATTAGATTTTTCCCTACAGAATTCTACTACTCCTCTTTACAAAACTATAATTTAAAATTTGGCACAGATATAGAATTCTAAAATTAAAATCGAATTTCGAGTAATGAAATAGATTCGGAATAAATCCAAATTTTTTAACTCGTATACATGTTTAAGAACTCAAGAACATATAGATAGAATATTTTCTTGAAATGCATAATTTTTGTTTAAAAATCTTATAAACCAAAAATTAATTTTTTCAGAAAACAAACAAAGTCATTCTTAATGCTTCACAATATTTGTGAGCAAAGTTTGAGAAAAATCTATGCAGTAATTTGCATTTCTAGAGTGTGCAAACTATTGATGTGTATCATATTATAATCATATATATAATCGCAAACATTATCTTAGAACCTTTTTATTTCATCGTAAAGAATAAGAAAAATTTATATATATATATATTTTTTTTTTTATATATATATATATATATAGTAACCAATCTAAAGCAAGAAATAGTTTGAAAACTAAACTAAAATGAAAACAAAAGCAAAACAATTTCAAAATCGCAACAAAAATTATAAACTATTCAAACAAACCAAAAATGTAACAGGTAAAAACTTCATAGTATTTAGAGCGCGCAAATGCAGCTACTTCTAGAACACAGATGAACAGATACAAAAGTACATAAATCAAGTTAAATGGAAAAACAAATAAACCAAATAAAAATATTAAAAAAGATTAAAAAAGGAAGAATCCGGCCTGAAGACTTTTTCAAGGGTCAGCCTCAGGCAGGGATTCAAAAAAGGGATTTTTTCTGTAAAGGAAATTAAGACAAACGTCTAATAATGATTCCTTCGTGACCCGAAAATCCCCTGAAATTAGGCCTAAGAGACATATCATTTTAACAGAAAGGAAAATACAAAACAACCAATTAGAAGAAAAACTACTAATAAGTAAAAGTACAAAAACAAAAAACACCAACATACCAAAAACAGACAAATTATACACAGAAGAAATAACGAAAAAGCAAAAACATACCCTCTAACAGACCAGAAAATTCCAAGCTATCAATTGTGATTCCCGCCCATTAAAAACAAAGCTAACGGCAATTTAGGTAAAAATTGTAAGCTCGCAGCGCCACCTATTGAGTGATAAAAAAAGCAAAGGAAAATTCTATTTTTTATTTAAGCCAAAAGGATTAATCCCAAACCATACCTTGTTTAATTAAAAATTTAACATTACAGTAATTTTTGGGAAATTCATTTTTAATTAAATTATTAATGAGGTGGTTTGATGC
>JAPMOR010058131.1:545418-572268 GCA_026543865.1 Argiope aurantia | reverse complement strand
GTAATACACAAATAATTGCCATTTTTTTGTCTAATAAAATACGAAAAAATATTCAAATGATACATTAATAACTAAAAATACAAAATCTTTGCAAAATAAAGATATCTGAGTATTTTATGACAATGATAATTGTTGTTATTATTCCTTGATTCATTAAGGACGTGCTACTTTCGGTTTCGTTATATTGTACCAATTATCTAATAATTCAATATAAATTTCTGTCACCTTATATTTCAATATAAATTTCTGTCACCTTATATATTTCGTACAATCAGGAGTTTGCTTAAAAATGCATCATTTAATTTAATATTATAGATGATACTTTTTCTATTACGAAACTTTATTATTATGCTCCAAAATTCGAAAATTCATTCCCCTCTCTCTCTCTCTATATATATATATATAAATTTTCCAATTAATAAAGCATATATTTAAGATATCATTGAGATTTATTTATATAATTTAGCACCTCTTTATTCATAGTGCTTCACTAATAGTGAAAGTGCTTTAAATTTAATAAAATTATTTACTTCTGTTTGATAACTGCAAAAGTTAAATATATTCTTATAATTTCAACATTAAGGCTTTTGCCCGTATTCTCTCTGTTTGCATATATTACTAGGAACTAGCTCCTTTGTTTCTGATTTGTACAAAATAATTATTTTCAAAATACTACTTAACTGCTTAGCTTCTTTTACTATTTAATTAGATGATATTTGAAGATGAAGATATTAATTTAGTAATATGGTCATGAAATGTTTGTTAGATTACATATGTGTTTGTATCAAATTTAATGTCTTAGAATGACTTATTTATTATTTAGAAAATAATGATTAGTTGATATCAAAGCTATGTGTGAAATTACAGTTAAATATTTAAATTTTTCTCCACTAAGGGCTCCAGGAAGTTTTAAATTTCTATGAATACTAAAAAAGAAACAGATTAACTATTTTCACTTCATAGTTTTTCAGTATCGAAGGGAAACTTCTGTTTTTAAATAAAGTTAGCTGTGCGCGTAATTTCTCTTCTAAAACTTATTTTAATAACTTTCTTTGGTTTATTAAAGAAATTTAATTTAATTATTAGTTCATTTATTAGATGAAATTTTATTGTTTTTATTTGCTGTATTTTTTTATAAGGAGTAATATTAATAATTTTATTTATGAGGGTTAATATTTTTTTTTGGGGGGGGGAGCAGACTTGGAGGAACAATTTGGTTTCTGTCTGCAAGAAAAACAGATTATATATGTATATATATTATATGCAGCAACTACCTTTCAATTTTCTCACATATAAAGACATACAAAAAGAAAGTGTTATAATTACCAAAATATTGAACATTGAGATTTTGTTTGCTAGAAGTATGATATTTGGTATGTGATTCTAATAGCAAACTTATAGATATCTGTCAAATTTTGTTCTAAATCCATCAAAGAAAGGTTAAATTTCTGAGTACAGAGCAAATGTTGAATGCAAAGTGAAACTTATTACATCATGAAAAATATTTATTATTTATCATTTATTATTTATCATGAAAAATATAAATGTATATTCAATTCAGATTTAACAATAAAGTGACAACCTGTTAATCTAATTATTCATGCATATGTGAAAACAAAAATTCAATGACTTAGATAAATAAAATTAATCAAGCAGTTTTTTTATCTATTAATTATTGATCAGTTATTTAAATCCAATCAGTCTAGAGGATAAAGTCTAAATATTATACTCAGTTTTCTTTATATAATAAGAAACAAATTAATCTATATTTTGTATTTGCACGTGGAAATTGGAGCATTTCCATTGACAGACATAGTTGCTGATCTCTTAGCAATATATATATATATATATATATATATATATATATATACACACACACACACATATATATATATATATATATGTATATGTAGATTTTTATAAGGACAATCTAAAAGATAATGTTAAATTGTCTAAATGTATAAGAAAATCTTTAAAAGAATGCTATACTAGATTCCTCCTATTTAAATTTAAATTTCTTTTAAAGTTTTAATGGATAATATGATAATGTTTAATTTTCACACAAGTGAAATCCATACCTATTTTTCTTTTACCAATTATTAACATATTTTTAGTTATAACTGAGGAACTATAGACAATCCAAATACTACTAGCTTGAATATCAATAGTCATTTAATTTCATTATAATAAGAATGAAAAGAATTATCAAGACTTTTCTGGAATTAACCTCTGAATATGAGTGATAAGTAATCTCTTCATAAATTTGTTCATTAAGATTTATTTATGTTTTATCCAAGTAATTGCTCTTGAGAGTTTTGTAATCTTTTTAATTGATATTTTAGTTTTGATTTTATGCTACTGGTATGAAATCTTAAATTGGTAGTAAATCAAATTTCACTGAACAATATTTTGATAGGAAAATTGATATTCATTTTAAAACACATTCTGGTTAGAAAATTAGATAATTAGAAATATTATTAAAATAATATGAGAAGTTTTAAATTCAACTTAACACATTCAGCAACCAGTTTTATTAAGCATGTACATTTTTTTTTAAGCTGCAATCTTCAGCATTCCCTGTAGTTATTTGAAAAAAAAAATTTTCCCATACATTTGCTGATTTATTCCTAACTAGAATTTTTATAATACAATGCAATTGAATCTAAAAAGTATTTGTTTATCACATTCACGTTTGTTATCGCATTATAATTATGCTTTGGTTGTGTAAACTTTCTTATTATCCTCGAAATCTCAACAAAAATAAAAAATGCATCTTTAATTGCTTCTCTCTATAATTTCAAAAATTGATACTCCAAATTGATGAATACACTTATTAAAATTATTTGTAAATAAAAGAAAAAGGGCATTTCTGTGGACCTTTTAGAGCTGTACTTAGTAGCATATTGCTAATTGTTGTGAAAATCAGAATTTGACACTTTTTTCCTCTCTTCCCCTTTCTTTTATTTATTAGGAACAATTATGGCTTTATATCTAAATTCTCCCTGTCTTTTTTTTATTTGGAACAATTATGGCTTTATATCTAAATTTTCCCTTTCTTTTTTTTATTAGGAACAGTTATGGCTTTGAATTTCTTTAATGTTAATGTAAATTTTTTTAAATATTAATGTAAATTTTTTTTTGACTAGGTGTTATTTAGGTTTTGTTATTTCTCTTGCTATTATTCAGAATTATTCAGTGGTTTATTCAGAAAAGGTCATCTTTTTTATAAAGGAAATACGTATTTGAACAGCACTCTTTTATTTACAGTTTTAACTTAAGTGCATTTATTTTATTCTCTTCATTTAGTACTTTTGAAATGCCGAAAATTTCACATATGTCATCAAATGTAAGAATTTCTGCATATTAAAGGACTTTTTTTAAGGAATGACATTCTTTGTAATACTGAAGAGATAAAATAAATAAAAAGGCAGAATTCTCAAATGAGAAGTATCTAATAATCCTATTGAGATTCTTTTGATAAGCTGTTTCATCTGTTTGTTATCAGATATTTTGTTAAAATTAAAATTCATAATGGTCTATCCATCTATTACAGAAAATTTTAATTAAGTTTCCTACAAAGAATGACAGAATCAATAAATATACATAATTATTCTGTCCAAGCACACGCTTTTTATTTTAAAACAAAGCTCAATACCTTTAAAATTTCTATAAATTCTTGGTTGCACATGTATTTACTGCCCATTCTTGATTTACTGCTATAAAATCCAAAGTATCTTTACAAGTTTTGCATTCTCTTGATCTAAATGGAATATCAGACTTACAAATTCAATCAAATGGTAGGGGGGAGAGTGAGAGAAAGCAAAAGGAATCTTTTTCAAAATTTAACTATAAATGATGTTGATGGGGCGGTAGAGTGGGGGTAAATTTAGTCTTTTTGATAAAGGATTGTTGTAAAATAGAAAACTTATGTTAAAAAAAAAATTGGAATTTCCATTATCAAATTCCTTTTATTTTAGAATTGCTTTTTCCTCTTTATGAAATAGTGGAAAATCTGGTGAAAATGTTTTACTAAAATGGTGAAAATCTCATATCATACAGAAAGATATTTTCATGAGTATGCTTTTCTAGAATAATTGTAATATATTGCATATGCATTTAATTAAATAATCTTAAATTATTTATGTAATTTATCCGAGTTTCATTAAGAAAAATGTTTTAGGGGACAGCATTTTTCATATGTTTTTTTAAGCTAATGTTTTTATTGTAATAATTATGTTAAATAGAATGTTTTATTCTCAAATTGATGTTAGCAAATTTTTAACATTAGAATTATTTTTTTATTAGTTACTTGCTGGCAATTAGATGTTTTGCCAGGTATAAATATTGTGTTCCAGTTGATTCTGATGTGCATAATTTGATGCAAATAATACAAAAATTGCTTTTTAGATTCTATTTTTATCTTCCAAATTTATTTGTGCTGATATTTCTAGATTCAATGTTTTGGTCTGCAGTGTACCCCAAAACCTACATTTTGCTTTATTATCATAAAGATATAGATTATAAAATCCTAGTTTGTGGTACAATAAGAAAATTATCCTATTCCTTTAAAATAACAGTTATTTTTATAGTCAAGTAACATAATACTCTTTTTTAAAAGCTTACTTAATTATCAAAAATTATTATTAGAAATGAAAATTTTAATTCAAACTGTGTTTTACAAATTTCAAATGGAATGAAAAGGTATCTTGAATTTTAGTGCTAATTATTTCTTTAAAGTTAAGTTTTTTTACTATATCCCTTAATTTTAAAATTTAGTTTTTGTTTACTTGTCTAATATCTTTAAGTCTTGGTATTTTATCTCCCTCCCACCAAAAATGATATTTAACTTTTTTTTTATTAAGCTAAGTTTACAATAAAATATTATGCTTATGAAAAAGTAATTTTAAAAATTATTTTTTCTAATTATTTCATTTTATACTTGTTACTGTCTATTTTTGTGATATATGTAACTTATTCTTTTTTTATAATGTTATGTTTTTAATTTTCTTCAGTTATCAGATTACTCTTATATTTCATTTTTAATTTTGAAATAAAGAACATTTTGTGAGTATTATTTCATTTTTGATTGAATTATAATTTTTTAAAGCATTACAAGCAATTTGTTTCTTTCTTATAAATGATTTTATAATTTTGCAATGTTGAATTCTTTTTGTGTTATTTGTTAATTTGTGTTATTCAGAGTTATTTATGATATTTAGCTGTTTCTTATTTATTAGAGAAATCTTGTAGTAAGATTTCTACTTTTATTATAATTTTGATTTCTTGCAATGAATAATTTGTTTATTTTATTTATTAGAGTATTATTTACTAAATGAGATTTTAATTTTTAGCCTTGTTTCAAGATGAATAGAAGAGGGAATATGGCGACAAGACGTCTCCGACAGGATTATTTGAGGATTATGAAAGACCCTGTTCCTTATGTCAAAGCACATCCTTTACAATCAAATATATTGGAATGGTAATGATTTTTACTAATAATTAATATTAATTATTTTTTGAGATCTTCTTTCAGATTTAATATTTCAGAATATGTGATTGTTTAAATGTTAATTAGTGCATACATTGTTTGAGTTTGACACATTTATATACCTACTATATTTAACAACCAGCTTGCTTACTAGCCATATTGGTTGATTTTAATTTAAGTTTTTTGTACATGAATTAAATTGAATTTCTCATTTTTCATAATTCCGACATCTAGATATTGTGGCAGTGTCTGGTTTCTTTGCAAAATTCTTGAATATCTTTATTCCCTTGTTCTTCATTTTTGATTCAATAATACCTAATTTCAGAATGTCTCTATTTTGTAGCTTCACTTTTTTTTTTTTTTTTTGCTTCTATTAGATGTGATTTGGATTTCATAATGAAAATTGGCTTGGACAATTTCATATGTATTGTGTGAACACCAATTGGTTTTAGCATTGACTTATAATTTCTTCTAATATTGTTCATTGAATGTAAAAGAAGATATGATGAAAATTCAACTACTCCTATTATATACTGGCTGAATTAAAATATACTTAAAATATAGGAAGAGAAAGTCAATGTTGGAGATTTGTACATATTATTCATTGTTTCCTAATTTAGTAAGCGTAATGGTTTTTGCATTCAGATTGAATTAAAAGAGTTAATAAAATAGTACAATTTGAAAGTGAAACATTAAAGAAACAGTTATAATATATTTTATATATTGAATTCTCTCTAATAGATCTAAGTCCAATATTCAGAAATTGTTATATTATAAAAAATTCCTTCGTCATCATTAAATTTTGAAATTAATTTCAATTAATTGCCTCAAAATTTCAATACTATTATATTTATAATATAAAGAAATGGACACTCTTTTCATGCTTTTGTTTTCAGAATAAGACAGAAGAAAAACATTCAAGTAAATATTTGTAAAAATATTAAAATTGGCTTGAATTTCATTAGATCAAGGAAGGGTATTATTGCAAATAATATTTTAAAAATGTTTAAAAAAATCGAGTAAATTTATATATTATTATTATTATGCAATTATATATTATTATTGTAAAATTATGTCATTAAATCACTAAGTAAATGTTTTTCTATATTTTATTATAAAAATTTTCATAAGATAAGATTTTAATAAGTTAAATTTTCTGGTAACTTGAAAATGATTATCATATGAATATTTATAAATGTTGCAAGCCTAAAGTTACAAAAATAAAGTGAAGTTTGATTGTGATCTGTTTTGTCTTTAATTATAATAAATGAATAGATTACAATTGAAATTATTTAATTTTTAATAGAATCCTTACATTTTACAATCTTTTTTAGGCACTTTGCTGTACTAGGGCCAGAAGATACTCCTTATAAAGGTATGGCAAATATATTGAAATTGCTTTTTCTTCATACTTTCCAAAACTTATATATATTAGAGATAAGTCTTTGATGATTGTTTGTAATTTTGTTTTTTGGAGTAAATAGAGTTTCATATGAGAAAAATATTTTATGTTGAAACTATTTTTTTGTTCTTTTATATTAATCACATGTCAGTGATTAATCATCAAAAATGCCAATGGTATGGAGCATATTTATTGCAACTAATGATTCATTGCCAAAAACATTGCAAAATAAGTCATTAGTCTATTGATTTAGTTTGCCAATAACATGTGATTAAGCCTAAAATTTGCCAATGGCATGCAGTTAATATATTAGTAGAAATTTTTTAAACTTACAATTATTCCTTAGTTCCTTAAATCCGAAATGGAGTTTGAAGAGAGTGATTAAGAATAGTAAGCTCAAAATATATTTGAAGAGATTGTTTATCTGTGTTTCAATATAGCAGTAATATTTTTCTCCTGCTATATTAATTACCTATATTTCTTTAGAAAGTTGATGAGGAAATTATGCATTATGGAGTGTAGGATTACGCTGCTAGCTTTACCCATTTGTACCAAAATTTGATTGCTGTCATATCAATAGAAAAGAACCAAATAAATTTCTATCATTTCTAATCGTTAATATGTTAATAAAATAAAACTGTATATTTTAGTGAAATCAAATTTTTTCAAAAATATAATAAAAAGTCATAATTTCATTAATATAATATCAAATTTAAAATATTCATGGCATCAAAATGTGGCATTTCCTTTTCAGAATTGCATTGTAATGCCGTTTAAATTGTTATATGATGTTTGAAATTCATTTGTTTTATCGGCATTATATGGTATATTATTATGAATCTAATTTTTGCAGCACATTGTAGCTGCAGAAGAAAAAAATTTGGAAATATCGTTTGAAATTTGAAATATTTGTCTTGTTTCGTTAGGAATGATGGAAAGAATGATATTTATTTTCTTGTGAACAATGAATATATTCATTGAATTTAATGATATACAAAGGAGAAGTACAAATAATATTCATTCTATTTTTTATTTTATTATTCAAGTGTTTTAGGGTAGGCAATATTTTTTAGCAAAAACTAATTCCTTGGCTGTCCGATTCATAAGCATCTAGCATACAAGTGGCTATGTGAAAAAAAAAAAAAAATGGATTTTACAGGTTCAATCTGCACTCTTGAAGTGATTGATCTTGTGCCTTTCTGATGGTAATCGAGAAAGCAAGTCAAATCGGGAACTGCTGTTGTTTCAAGTCAAAAGGCATGTTGGTCGGAATAATGGGAATGCGCAAAATGAGCACGTCTACTCCAATCAACCATTAATTGCCCTCTTCTTGCCACATATTGATTTTTTGATTCTGTTCCGCTGGATCAGGTGCATATAAACATTGTCTTTTGATTCTTGCCTCATGATTCTTAAGATTCTGAAGAACGTGAAGTCGTAAACAATTTGCTTTATTGCTCGCTTGTCATTCCTCATTTGTTTGAGACACTTGAATCGCATTATTTCTACGTTCTGAACTGGTAGATCTATTAGGGGACATATTTTTTGTTGAAGCAAAGCAATAAATTGACCAAATTTCATTGCAATCGATAGAAAGGTACGGCAGCGCATATGGTATAAACCAAAAAAAAATTTGATTTTTATATATCAGATATGATAACTGTACTATGCCTAATAACCTTTGCGAAAGGGCAAGCAGTAAATTGACCAAGTTTCATCGCAACCAGTTGAACAATACAACAACACATAAAGTACAAAAAAAAAAAAAAACCATTTTTATATAATAGATTACATTAAACATTTTTCAAATAATGTGAAAATAATTTAATCTTCATTCAAATGGTTTGTGATTCCACATTCAGATATCTGTAAAATACCTATTTTTGCAGTGCAGAATAGTATATCTGCAGATTTTACTAATTAGTAGTTAAATAATAAACATCTAATCGTCTTTGGTGACCAACATGTTTGCCTACATTCTTGACAGTTAATGCTAAACATGATTAATAAGATAACTATTTTTTTTTAATTCATCGAATTTCAGATGACTGAAAAATAATCATTCATTATATATATATTATGAAACAACAGTGAAGTAAAAATTCTACCATGTAGTTAATGATTGGCAAAAACATGCTAATGAAAATTTGATGATTGAGTTTGAATTCCAGTATAATATTTAAATTAAAACATTATGTATCAAATTAAATAATATTAGCTAAATTAAGAGGAAATTAAATGGAAATAAAATGGATTTCATTAAATAAGTAACATTTTGAACCTTAAAATGATATAAAGACAATTTTTATAAGTTCATTGTTTTGGAAGATATGAATATAAATTTCCATAGGCAAGTGAGCAATTACCATTCTGAGATGATAAAGCCTATTTTTGTGCCCAATTAAACTCTCATTTTTGAAGTTTATTTCTTGATTTCTTTTATAGTTTCCTTTCCTTTTATTAAATGGACATTTCAATGGCATGATGAATTCTTTCCAATATATTTAATAATATTTTGTAACTCCATCTTTTAATTAAGTAAAGCACTCAATTCAGTGCAGCTAGTTATATTCAACAAAGTAGCCTGAGTTAGTTAGAAAAGCTTTTATTTAATCAATTTGAAATTCGTACAATAGTTTGCTTGTATTTGATTCTTGCCATTCAACATTAAGTAATAAGAATAATTTATGTGTTATGAACTGTAGTATTATATAATGTATATATGCAGTATATTCTAGAGTATGTGGTTTGCAACTAAGTTCTGTCTCTTATCTTAGAGTTACCTTTTCATATTTGGGTATTATTTACAAGTGAAAAATAAAATCAGTTTAAGTCAATTTTCTTAAGAATTAGGCCTAGGATTTACGGCAATTGTTTGTATATGTTTCCTGCATTTAAGTTAGGCATTACAGAATTTATTTTAAAATGCGAACAGTTTATATCCTTTAACTTACTTTTTATCTTAAAAATTCTTGAAATGTGCTGTGTCTTATATAAACTATCCTTACAGAGTCTTCTATTTTAACTTGACACTACTGACAACGACTTCTATGATTCATTTTGCAACAGTTCGCGTTCACATTCTACATGGCTTGAGATAGAGGGCTTAGTATTCAATAAGAAATGAGAAAATACATATTTTAACAGTGAGTTTGGTATAAAAACTTTGTCTTCTGGTATTGGTGGACAAAGAAATGAGTTTATAGAACTAGCTTTTTTGTTATCTGGCCTACCCTCCCACCACATTAGGTCAGATACTTTGGAGCGTACTTACTGTACATATATATAAAAAGTATGTTTTTCTGTGATATTGCTAACAAATTTTATCCTTTTATTAGGTGGTGTTTACCATGGAAAATTAGTGTTTCCTGGTGAATTTCCATTCAAACCTCCAAGCATTTATATGATCACTCCAAATGGCAGGTTTAAATGCAATACTAGATTGTGCCTCAGCATTAGTGATTTTCATCCAGATACATGGAATCCTGCTTGGTCTGTCTCTACTATTCTCACTGGTCTCTTGAGCTTCATGGTCAGTATCTCTCTTGAAATCATAATTTTTAATTAATTTTGCAATATTTCGTATTTGCTTCTGTATTATTATTAATCAACAATAAGTAGATGTTGATTGTTTGTTGATGATTAACCATCCATTAATGCTCAGTGTTCTGTTTGTGGAAACAACATTTTGCTTCCATGGTTAAATTAAACATATTCCATTGTTTCTTTTTTGTTTTGTTTAAGAAATCAATATTTTCAATTTCCGAACATATGAATAATGTTCATCTGGTATATATAATCTATGGGCCAGACTTAATTGTCTTAGTTATTTATTTATTTTTTGTCTTGATTTATTTCAAGATAATGCAGGAATTTGAAAGTAACTTTTATCTTTTGATATTTTATTATATTTAAAAAATGTTTTAATATATATTAGAAAAGTTTTTTTAATGATATTTCTGTTTTTTAATAATTTTGCTATGAAAAAACTTGGAATTTACTTTTTATTTACCTTATCCTTGGTGTTTCTAACATAAATTTATAAAAAATCATTACTAAAGTTTATCTTTTAAATTAGGTGGGGAGTTAACAAATTAACTTTTATCGAAAAGCAGAGTACTAGTGTTTATTTGCACTTTCATATGAATTTCTACTTTTTTCGTTTTCAAATACTTCATAGCTGGTTTACTCTCATTTATATTAAATTTTCTTTTATTTTTATTATTCCTTGTTTAAATCTAGACTACATTGTAAATGAATGTCACTAATTTAAAATGAAATATCGATAGAGTATTGTATGTCAATTTTCATGTTTGAAGAGGATCATATTCATGTGTGTTGTTTTATTATATAGGTTGAAAAGAATCCAACATTGGGCAGTATTGAAACATCTGATTATGAGGTAATTATATGTTTAATACAGGTGAAATTCATAATAATTTTATTTTCCCAAATGCAATTTTAATCACTATAATTCCATTAATTTTAACCCTACTGAAAATTTATTTACTTTTCGGATATTCACTCAGCAATTGAGTAATCGTCATTTTGATCTTAATTTTACTAAAAGAATTCCAGCTGTTTTAATATGGCATGTCCAGTTTTCTTTTGCTTAATTATCGAGATTCTTTCTTTGATCGAAAAATTGCTAAAACTTAATTTATACTTTATTTTATTTATAGCTGGTAAAGTTTTTTTTTACGGTCAATTTAAATCAATAAATATCCTGAGAGCGGATTTACCAATTATTGATTTTCATTTTTACTTACATTTAACATTTTCTCACCATACTTGGGTGTTTCATAAAATTCAACTGTTAAAATAATGAAAAGCAATTATTATATATAAAACAATTATTATAACAATTAACAATAGTTTGAAATGTAGCTATTTTTCTAAAATAGTGCAGATAAAAAGCCTTATGCTGGGTACTTCATTATTACATTCTAAGAATTATTTTTTGCATGTAATGGATTTCAATTTGTGTTTAGAATATAGTAAATAGTGCATGCACTTGACACTACAAATCGATACTTAATATATCCTTGCTGCATTAAGGAATTACCTTAAATTAGAAGTTAATGGTATTACCATGAATATTTAGGTCATAACTGGAGTGAAGGCCTGCTTCATAAATCATTTCTTATAAGCACAGGAATTGAATTAATTTTTAAAAGCTAAAATTCAAATTTATCTAAAGAAGTTTTTTTATGGAGTATTTAAATAAGAATTATAAATATTACATGGATTCCATAGCTTAATGATTATCAGTTTTTACTTTAGAAAATGAGATAATGGTTAATGCTTTTTTTTACATATTATTTTTATTTTTTTATATATTAAATTAATTTTTGACATGAAAATTACATCTGAAATTTGCATTTTGAATTAAATTTTGTTATAAAATATTTTAAATTGTGAAATGATTTGAAACTGCTTAATTTGCATTAAGATGTCTCATATTTTAATGTTTTATTTGCTTGTTACTACAAGACTGTTTTGTGAAATCATATATCAATGTCTTTTTCCCCTTTGAGTATAGTTTTTAATAAATAGTTAATGTTATAAGAATGAATTTAGATCTTAAAGTATTAATTTTGTAAAATTAATCATATTAGCTTTATTTGTTTGTAAATATTTAATAATATTAATAAAATGGTTTAGTACTTTTCTTTTCTTTTTCTTTTGTTTTAGTACTTTTATGCCTAATTTATTTGTTTGCATTTTTGAAGAAATAATGATTGTAAATATACAATTGTTTTCAAGTTAATTTTATTAAACTGTGTATCAACTTAAGTACTTTTTTTTTACATATTTGAATTTTAAATTATTTGTACTTTAAATTATTTGTACAACTGTGAATGCCTTATTTGGTTAAATTATTAAATTTTTGCCTCATTCTCTCCTTTTTTATTACAGAAAAAACTACTAGCTACTAGAAGTTTAGAATTTAATCTTAAAGATCCTATATTTTGTGAACTCTTTCCAGATTTAGTTGAAGTAAGTAATTTGCTGATTAAATTTATATTTTTTATTAAAAATTTTCATAAGAAATCAAATATACATTATTATTTATTAGGAATGAATGTATGATAGAAAAAATTTTATGAAATAGTTCAGTTGAAAGAAACTGATCCTAAAAACAGTAATAATCAGGTTTCTGTTAAAAATTTTCAGTATAATAGATTAAATTATTACTAACATTTGAAAAACATCTAAAAATAATGTAGTCTAAAAAGATTTTGAAACTTAGTTTGTGCAGCATAAGAATATTACCAGAAAATGTATAGATGAAGTACCCATTTTTGCTTCATGAATTATGTTTTAGCTCATCAATTTTAGGTTTTTCGTAAAAACTTCAAATAAAATTGGGGAAAAAAAAATCTGTCATGTTTGCTACAAAAAGTGTTTGTGTAGAAAAGTTATAAATTGCCTTTCTAATATATATACTATGTATAATTTTCATTAAAAAAATGTTTCAATTCCAGGAGTCAATAAAAAAAATAAATGAGCTCAAATTGTTGAACTCTTCAAGAATGTCAGGAAATCAAATGGATTCCAATAGCAATGTCCATGGTTCTCAGTACCAAAAAGGGCAAGTTTTATTCAGTGCTCTAACAAATGTAGCAGTGATAGTTGGTTTTGCAGCATTTGCTTATACTGTGCGATATGTACTGATGAGCATTATAAAATGATTTCTGTAATGAAGCTGTCTTTAAATTTTTCACTGTACTACCATAAGAAAATTATAAAAAAAAATGCATTGTCTTGTGTTATGCATTTCTTATTTCAAGAATATCCTTTTGTTTTTCTTTTCTTTTGTAAAAAAATTGTTTATTTTGTATTTAGTTTTTATTTAGTTAAGATCTGGCTTTAGTTACTGGAAAATGGAGGGGTTAATATAATACACAGTTTTTGTTTATGTACAGTTCATATATGCTTTATTTTGTTATTAAATATGTTTGCAAATGCCTAGCTAATGTAGATGTTGATTGTGTGCATTTCATGAAATATATATAAATATTAACTGATCATTTTAGCTATGTTTATTTCATTATTTTTTTATTTTAGTTTTTAATTTGAGAGATACAGAATTGAAAAGTAATAATTTTTCAGCTGTATTGCATACAGTTTTATCTGCTTATCTTTTCTATACCTTTCAAAATGCAATAATCATAATTTGAGAAGTTGATATTTTAAAATTAACAGACTTATAAATGTATATTAAGGATATCTTTATAAAAGCACAACCTGATGTATTAACAATTTTTGTCATATGTTTTGAAAAACTACAGCTGTATATATTGGAATGTGTGCATTTCTCATGATGTATAAAAGTCCTCATAAAGATAAAATTTATTCTATTAAAAGTAAATAAAAAAGTTTGACTTTTGCCTTAATCATTGAATTTATAAAATCTCAATTTTATTATCTGTAAAAAAATTATAGAAATTGAGGTGGTCTGAAGTATCAAGACTACCAGTCTTGAGTTATGTACAAAATTCTGTTTCTGTTTGCAACAGAAACTTTGAATTTGGTTTAAAAACTGTATTCCTTTAAATAAAAGTTAAACAAACATGTATATAATGCCAGTATGTTAACATACTATAATTTTGTAATAAGTTGGATAGAATGTGAAAATGGAAAATAAAATCATGTGTCATCTTCAGTGTGTTTATTTAAATAAGCTCAATTTTTCTGTAATAGAAATATTTAATGGTGCATAAGTTCATCTTGATGTAATATTTATATTTTTTTGATTTAAATGTTATAATGAGCTTTACTTTGAAATTGCATATTTTTTTTGACTTAAAATGTTAAAAGTTCTCAGATTTTTTTTAAAAATTTTTTTATCTGCTCTAATGTCATTTTAAACTTTCCAAAATTTGTCTTATATTTTTTAACCCTTTCCCCTTCCACAATTCAAGGTATCAAAACTTGCACTTACAAACAATAAATCTGCATGAAAATGAAGTCTTAAAATTTTTTTCTTTGATTTAATTATAGATAAGACTGGTAAGTACTGTAGATATGTTTGTATTATCTTCTAAAATGATAATATAAAGATGATTATTTTACCTAAATTGCTTTGTAACAACATATATAGCATTTTAAACGGCAGTTTTTTTGATTTTGGAACTTATTTCTTATTTAAAGAGGGAGGGGGGAGGGTTGCTCAAATGTATTTAGTACAGTGTGTTTTGAAAGTCAAAAGTATGAAATTTGTTTCAATAAAATCAGCATGCAGCATCAGATCAGTAAATAAGATTACAAAATGTTCAGAACATATTTAAATTTTGATATTTTAGAATAAATGAGTTTATTGTGTCCCAAATCCACATACCATATCCATTAATACTCAGAATTTATTGGGGTAAGTGCTATTCAGATTTGCTGGTACATACACACAAACTTAAACACCCCTCCTAAAAAAAATCAACCAGACTTGGAAAATGAAGTGATAAATCCTTAGCTCCTGTTAGTGTATGATCAAAAAGTTGCAGAGAACAGACAGAAGTCCTTCCAGACATGGCAATATCACAAAAGTTGATGACTTCTTTCCAGTTATATGCAAGTTCATTTGCAATTGTAGAGTTAAAGCATTCTAACATCAGATGACAATTTTCAATGCATCCTTATGAAGCAATTACGAAAATAATTTGTGAGCTTACCCTTTTATTTAATATCCGTTAGCAATATACAGTTTTCTAAATGATAGCAGTTACTCATCTCGATGGCCATTTTTCGTCTGGCACAAAATTTTAGGTGCATTGTGATGCTAACATTGTTTCTAGGAATGACCATTTGAATCCTTCCAAATGACGAGGGTAATCACTATTCAATTTTGATGAAATGCATTCAGTTCATTTCTCTGACTTGAAATTAATCCTTCGGAAAAGGATTAATTTTTATTTAATTAGAAGTTCACTTTTAATTCGTTTCACTTAAGAAATGGCAGTTCACTTTTTTCACCACCTCAGAAAAAAAGAACTTCCATTTCTACTGATTGAGGTGGCATATGTAAGCAATTAAATGCAGAATTTGAAGCTATTTTCACCCCAAATAGCCTTCTGATTGTTTAAGGATAACCAAGTATATATTTCAAAATATTCAACAATATATCTAAATGTTGCATCAGTATGATAATGAAAAATTAGCAAATTGGAAAGTTAGTCAAATCATTCAATTGTACAAGAGAACAAATAAAATTTTTAACTGAAGAGACTATTGGTAAAACTGATTAAAAACTATGAACTTTATTTTCTGTTCTTCTACAACTATTGATAGGTTAATTAGGAATTTACTTTTCATATTAAAATAAGTTTCTTCCAAAGAAAAACTGAAAAATCCAAGAAAACATAAATTGTACTTTTTTTAAATTAGAAATATTGGAATAAAGTATCTTTTCTTTCGATTGCCAGAAATAATAAATTATGTATTTTGTCAAAAACATGAAATTTTTAGAAAAGTCTTTTTAAGAATTGGAAAGTGATAGCTGTAGAGAGGTTTCACTGTATTTTATTTATATTTATGTATTTTTTTTCCATCCATAACATTTCTTTTTTTGTGAACAAATATATATATATATATATATATAAAATTTTAATATCTTCTAAATAGTATCTGTTTAGTTAAAAGCACAGTTTATAATTTCATCATTTATATGTACTCGTAGATTAAGTATGTAATTTGTATTTAATTATATTTCACTGAATAATTCATTTATTATTAAAAAAGTTTTTAGTTTATGTTATCTAAATTTCCACATATGGCAGTTTTAACTGAAGGTTATTTTTGATTGAATGTGCCTTTTTTTTATCATTAATTTCACTGCAGTCCTTATTGATTCTTGATATTTAGATTAGTAATATGATATTTGTATGAATGAATTTATTCTATGTATAACAGGAAATCAAATAACTCTCATGTTAAAAATTGATATTCATAGTTTACTTGAATAAAAATTATATTGTATTTGTTCTTAAACACATTAAAAAAAACTTATTTGTATGTTCGTTCGGATTTATACAAAATTACATGAAATTGAATATCATTGAGTTTAAAAGGAAATCAATTTGTCATCATTCTATTTATTCAAAAATTCATGATACATTAAAATTATTAAAAGAGATTATATCTTTATGTTAAAAATTTTGATTAACTAAAAATAAAAAGAACTTATTTTAAGTAAATTTTTAAAAAGTATGCATATTTCCTGTATTATTTTACAGATGAAGAGTGCCACGTATTTTGAATTTTGTCTTACTAATTGAATTATATATAAAAATGAAGCTATAGGTTTATTAAATGTGCGTTTATATCAACAATTTATTATTTTATTAAAATGCATAAATAGAGGAAAATTCTGAAACAATAACTGATCTCATTTTTTACTATTCTATTAAATAGAAAATACGAATTCTAAAAAAGAAGACTGGAAAATTTGACTCTCCAATATGCCAACTCTTTTCATCTTAAAATTGAAAATTTTTAATGCTCTAATCTTACTGCTTTGCTTGTGAAATCATAAAATATATTAACCATATAAGGATAATCTCTTCTAAATGGAACATAAAAAGACCAATTTGGCTTAGAGAGTTAAAATGCAATTCATAATATTGATCTTAAATTTTACATTACTCTTGATTATTATATCATTCTGTTCAAAATTAAATTTTCTAACTGTGTTGAAATGAGCAGTGTATTAAAAGTTTTATATAAAATTACATGTAATAATGTCAAGCAGATATCTCCAAATTTCTCAAGAAAATGTATGCTTTAAATTTTAATTCATAATCCTTTGAGCAATTTTTTTAAAAATTTAATATACTATAATGTTATGAAGTGCATACAGAATTTTGTGAAGCATGGTTTTCTAAAAATAATTTTAAAGTAGAAAAATTGTGTAATTTGAAGCTTTAAGTGATGTTAAATGAGATAAATATTCCTATTTTGATACTATTTACATCAAATAAATGGAAATAATTAATTCCATGTATGTATATTATTCATCAGATATTTCATTATTAGATGGGCTGTATTGCAAACAGAAAATCAAACTCAACTTTTAAAGACATATTTATAAAAATAATTGCAAATATATACCTAATTAAAAAGTTAGAAAGTAATAAATTTTACATAATTAAATTATAAAATAAAAAGTAATGTCTTGAAAGAAGAAACTTAAAAGTGCATGGGAATTTTCATTCTTTTCAATAATGTAAATATATCTGTATAGATGTTTTATAAATAAATTGTTACTGAATGTGTTAATGTATTTTGTTGTTTATGAAAAATAATGCAGAATTCATATTAGTATCGAGTGTTCAATATCCGAACTTACTAGAAAATGTAAGATGTCTCCCCTCTTATATTGTATTTGTACATACAACCTTGTTAATAAAATAATATTGAAACAAATTTTGAACATGAAAATCCTTTTTTCTGTTATCATTTAAATTTGATTTAATTAAATAGATGCATCAAAATAAATTTATAATTAATATTTTTAATCATTGTTGTCAAAATTACCATAATTTTGGTTGTAAAATCTATAAGGAGGTATTTAAATATATTTTTAATAGTATTCCTTTATATTAAGAATGAGTGTGCAATTCACTTTTTTCTGCTTAAAATGCGATTTTGTACAATTATCATCTTAGCGTTCATTACTCCTTATTTTGCAGCTGGAACAAAATGAAAAGGTAAAGAAACTTCTCCAAAATATTAATTTTCGTGACTTTTCTGAATTTGAGTTATTTGATCATAATGAAATGTCCACTTAGGCCTCGGCTCTTTTGGATAAATTTATGGTATTGTGCAGGATTACATGATTATATTTTTAATTTTCTGTAGATACTGATTTGAATGGTTTCTTGGATTAGGGTTCAGATACAAAGAGTTATCTGATATTGTTCAATTATTTGAAATTTCCTTAAAATATTTTTAATATTTTATATATGCAGGATAATATGCATCGTGTTTTTGCAAACAAGTAAGATGCATCCAAACCAAACACTTTATTAGAACAATAACATTACATTTTTGAAGTTCTACACACATTTTATAAAATAAAAAGATTGAAAAAAATTGTATGCACTGAATCGATATCAACATTTGCATACAAAAGAAGTTTCAGTACATTTCCAATTATTAAAAATTTTAAATACACTACAGTGGTTCAGAATAAGCTTCAAGGCCTCATGGACTTTAGAGTGCATAGTAACAGGCCAAGAAAATAAAATTTATATCGCATAGTAAAAAAATTACAAATATCCACATTTAGCTGCACTGATTTCATTAGAACCTAGTATCATTATGAGCTGATATAAATTACTTTCCTCAATAAAACATAACAAGTTTGCCAATTTGTGGTTATGCTTGTTTTATAATATCATATATGGTGTTTAGACCTTACCCGCCCGTCTTTTGCAACAGAAATGCAGCACCAGATATCTGTGAATGGATGCAATCCTGTGATCTATTTGTAAATACTTAAATATCCTGTATATGCTTTAATATTCTTCTAAGAAAGTTGTTGAGATATGCAAACAACATAGTCATATTTAAATTCAAAGATTTATAATTTGAATGTCAGATCTTATTTCCATGTATGGTTGAGCATGAGTTAAATTTAGAACAATTGTAATGAAGAAAACACAATTATGGGAATAGGGGCTAACTTTTTCAGTGGTAGGGGTAATTATTTTCGAAATGTGTACAACTACCAAAACAGGCCTTCAAAGAAAAAAAAATTTTTTTTTTCCCTACAGATCTTGATAGTATTTTTATACTTCATTCTCACAAGGGATTATTCAACCAAAAGATAAATAAAAATATCATGAAACTAAAGAGGATCGTCATTACACGTTTTGATTTGCATACCATAGCTCACCATGAGGGGAAATTAGTTACCTCTCTCTCCTATTAACAACTCAAAAAATTTTTTCCATGTATTCATGACACTTCATATTTCGTATTGCTTCTTCGGAATAACCATTTCTAGTATTTCAATATACAGTATCATTATTGAAGAAAGAAGAGGGGGGTGGAAATCATTAAGCTTTATCATAAAGTGTGTTGATATTCTTGAATCTTCTTAACCTGGATTCTACCTCTGAATTTTTTTTTCTTGATAATTCAGTATTCTTTTCTTAATACGTCATTATAAGCAGAAATTTATGACTATGCTTCAGTTTATTGTATTCAATATTTGGGGAAGCCAACAAGAAAGCTTTCTTTGCACTTTTTGAAAAAAATTAAGGTGCTTAAAAATGGTTTTCAAATTCAACCACTTTTTATAGTTCATCCCCTTTAAATATATCTTTTTTTAATTGCTTTAATAGTAGCAGAATTTAAAAGAAGGAAAAAAGATCTATTTTCAATATGTGCCACCAAATTTTTCCATAAATCTATAAGATAGCCAAGTTTTAATGAATCTAAGGTGAATGCTACCATAGTAATGCAATTGAAACAAAAATTACAGAATATATTGAGGGAAAATATCTGACAATGATCATGATATTCCTAAGTGATTTGATTTCAAATGAAATTGTCATTTAAACAAAGTTTAAGAAAGCAAATTTTTTTTTCAATGAGTAGTATTATAAATTAAAGAAAATATCAGACTATTTCAAAAACAAGGATTTATTTATTTGAAATTTTTATAACATCCAATGATAGGAAACAATATTCAATAGAAATTTTGCAAAAAAAAAAAAAAAAAGTATAAAAGAATGAAAACAAAACAAACAAAAATTATACAATTCTAAAATCTTTAATGCTAAATATACAATGATATATGAAATGTATAAATAAAGATGAGAACATCACAGATTTTTCCTATATTACATGTTCTGACCTTTTGTTACATAGATGCTCCCACTTAAGCAGATCTTCTTTTCAATGTTATAACACCTTTCAATAATTCAGAAATATATATTTGATATTTCCCATTATCAGAAGATCGTTTAACACAAATCTGGAGGAGAAAAAGTTAAATGAGTAAAACAAATGAATAAGGAAAGAGTTTAAAAAGTAAATTCTGAGAATCAGAACCATTACATGTGTCAAAATATCTCCTCAAGGCAAAGTTACCAGTGCTTTAAATAATTTATGCAATATACACAAGGAAATATTAATTTACAGTATTAACATGTTAGATGGCCATATTCGAGAAAGAAAAAAAAAATTGCCATCAACGTTATATATTTTGTCTTAATAGAAGTACCAAGACATGCAAGTTACCTATCCTTCACAAGGCCCTTTTGCCAAAAACAGCACAAATTAAATACACACAATTAGAAAAGTTAGGATTTCTTACAACTTTACTAAAACATTAAATTTAAGAAAATATATAATTTTGGTTTAAAAGTAAGGAAAGTAGGATAATTTTTTGAAGCTTTTAATTGGTTTTATAAAGGCATTTTTTTGGGGGGCTGATATAAGTCAATAAAATTCTAGAAAGATGCTATAAATTGACATCAGCTATAAACTTTGGCCTGATAAAAAAAAAATGGAATAAAATTTGAAAGTATCATTGCAAGGGTTAATATAATATAAAGTTATGGTCTAAATTTAAGAAAAAAAAATCAATAGTTTCTGAAGATTCTAATATAAAGGGATGCAGTTAATGTAACATATTAAAAAATAATTGCAACAGCTGGGTTCAAATTAATATGCTTTAATAGACACAGTGTAGTTGTGCAATGGACACTATACAGTTTTTAGTTGATAATGATAATCCATAATCATCTAATGCATGGGTCATAAGAGGTCAAATTATCAAGGCTTTTATTAACAGTAATATTTAACCTTATAATAACTTTAATCATGAAGTAAATTCAACTACTTACTTCTGTTGGATTAATAGCAGAAATCACAGCACTAATTTTACTTCCAATATGTTTGCCATCATAATATATCTGCTGACCTCGATGATACCTTAAAAAAATAAAAATAGAAAGTCTTTTTTTTTTTTTTGCTTGCTTTAAAACAAAAAAAATGCTTTCTTTGTTTTAAAGTATTTAAAAACTACTTCTGTACATGAAACATCTTGCTTGAATCTGTATTTTTGAGTAAAAATTTTTTAAATATTTTACAACAAAAACTTTTTTAAAGTTTGGACATGCAGCTTTAAATTAAACATAGTTAATTATGAAAGAATATTACTTTGTTATTAAATCTTGAAAGGTTGTTATTTTATTGAAATTAAGATTTAAACAAAGAAACATACCAGTATTTCTCATAATATAACTTTCCATTTTCCACTCTAATATCTGACAAATTGCCATTTTCGTTTGATAATTCTTCACCATCTGCAATATAAAAATAATCTTTTCTGATTCTTTGAAAATAAAATTAAAGATCAAATTTTCTAAACCATAGGGAGCTACTGAAATAAAAACACAATAATACTAATAACAGATAAAATTAGAGACAATACAAAAAACATTCACATGTTAAAGAGGAATTTTTTTTTTCTGATAATTTGCTAAGAGGCAATAGAAATTTAAATACAGAAAAATTGCAGTTTTAAATATAGAATTATTTTCAAGTTGTAATAAAAGAAAAAAATAACGAAGATAATTTCACAATGTGTATTAGATAATTTGCAATCTTCAAATTTGATTCAAATTGTTATACAGTTAAATTGTTCAATTGTTAACTTTTTTTTTTCAAGGAATGATATTTATAAGATATGAAAATAATACGTACTGTCAGGTACTTGACTTGGTGTCTTTGCTAAACCCTAATGAAAAAAAAAAAAAAAAAAAAAAAAGATAAATAAATAAATAAAAATAAAAAAATACTATAGATAAAATGAAAACACATTAAAGAATTACTATATACAATTTCATTTAATGCTAATCATTTTCAATATTCATTATTTTGAAATACTAAGAAAAAGAGCCCAAACTGCTATCAATGAAAAGATATGGAATATAATTTTACATTAATTGATAGCCACAAAGCATCAGATTAAATATATTTTAAAATAGAATTCTACAGAAATTCAAAACTGTTCAAATTATAAGTTGTAAAAAATTGTTTAGCTTTTCCATTTATTCAATAATTATTCATTGGCTATAAAAAATAAAAATTCCTAACAGCTTTATTTAATACACTCTGCAAATATATTTAACTTGATGAAATATTCTCCAATAAATACATTTCCATGCAAATATGTCTAATTTGACAGTGATCATTGAAAAATATACTTTAGAAATCAAAAACTGAGATATTAATATACTTGTTCATTAATTTAAGAAAACAAACAGTTAATTTTATAAATTTAATGATTAGCCTTTCTAATTAGACATATAAGCCTTAGATTTAAAAAATAAGTTTCTTCAAGATTTAAAAAAATAGGTATTATATCTAAAATATTAAATACTTTCTTCCAGTTCTTAATTTTAACCAGAATTTTGTGACTAGGAGGGAACAATCATGACACTTAGAAATTTTTTCCATTATTTTCATATCCAAAATATAAATCCACAACAAGAAAAGACTTCATAGTAGGCAAAACTAGGGAACTGATTGATTTAAATGGTACTTTTCATATATTTTTCAAAATTTTTCCAATTTAAACTTCTTTAATTCAAATATTTCAAATTTTAATTTCAAAAATAATTTTTTTTAAATGGCTATTTTAAGGAAAATGATATAAAGATGGTGGACTCTTTAGAAAGAGTTCTGCAATCAGTCTGAAAAGCCATTTGAGTATACATTTGCTGATATCAAAGGAAAATATGTAATGAACAATCTGTTTAAAAGAGTAAAACATCACAAATCATTTTTGAATACATAAATCACTTTATGGTTGCATTAAAATTATAAATAAAGAAAGCAAGCTAAATCTGTTGAACTTCATGACAAACAATCATAAGATTTTAGATTTCTTTTTAATTTGTATGCTCAAACAAATATGAAATACTTAAATCTCACATTTTATTCATTTTCACTGGTTGCAGTTGGAATTCATATGAGGTAAAAAAGATTTTAAGACTAAGCAGCAACTTTCAGATTCATAAAAATGCATCATAGCGTAACATGAACTTAAGCAAGAGTGTTCTTAAACACTTTTTCAAATATAACTTATCTCATAACAAAAATTCCTGCACTTTTCTATAAAGGAGAACCAGGTAAATTTCCAATCACACTGGTTAAATTCAAGGGCAAAATCAAATTATAAACAAATTAATATAAAAATAACCTCTATCTTATTGGTTGCTAATGAAAAGCAGATTAATTTTCTTAAAAGTGGACAATGTTTTGATCTTGAGGATATCTAACATCAAAATGATATAAAATATATTAAAATGAAAATATTTTGTATGGAGAAAATGGTACAGTGCATTATTATAATAAAAAGAATGCATTTGCAAATAGAAAAATTCAACTTCTTGTAATACTTATTTGATTTATTTAAAAAGAAAGAGGGAACAGCATATAAAGCATTGATAATAATCACTTTTATGTAATGATACGATGCATTACAAATTCATAAACAAAGCACATTTTCATTCCCCTCCTCCCTCACTTTGCTTTTCTTGAGGTATAAATAGTTCTTTTGCAAACAAAACACCAAAAAAAAATATTTGGTCTCATTATCAAGTTTTGTTTTGCACAATAAAAACTTTCAAGCATATCTAATTGCATAATAGCACATCATCAATAAAAATAATAGTGGTTCAGGTGAACAAATAAATATTACCATCTATTCAGCAGCAAATGAATTATTAAGTTTAATTTTAAATTCAATCTTTCCTGTTAAATTAGCTTATCGCTCATATTGAGAAAATAACACAAGGACAAATTAATATCTGCTCTAAAACTAAACTGACAAAAACTAAAGTATAAATAAACATTAAAAATAAATTGAAATGAATTGCATCCCTTTTACATTTCATTCATAATTTATAAGATGCATTTCTTTTTATGACACTGAATTCAGACTAATATGTAAAGAATGGCAGATGGGGGGGGGGGGTATTTCAATGGAAAATTGACTGCTTGTGCATTAGGATATTTCCAAGATTTCATATTTCAGCTGGAAATTGTGTTAAAAAATCCTTAACAATAACATCAGCAACATCTCTCCATCTGTAATTCCAGAGTTAATTTTTCTTTTGAAGGTAATATATGGTGCCAAGTATTTTTATTTTTATTTATGGGCTAATACAACTAGTATCAATAAATGATTAAGAATTCACCACTCCTATTTTAATTTATTAATTTCTGTTACATTATATTAAGACATTTACCTCTTTTATTTGTTTAAGATCCTCATTTATTTCATCTTCAGTTAACTGAAATTTTATCTGTTGCGAATTTGAGGAAATTTTTCTCCTTTTTGTCTCAGGTGCAGGTGAAGGATCATTTCCTCTTCGTCGTAGTTTCCTGATTGGAAGATGATTATCCGTAATATCTAAAAGCAAAAAGGTAAAAAAAAAAAAAAATATGCATGAGCTGTATAAATTTAATAAAGAGCATGCAAATGCATTAATTTTTTCTATAGAATATAAAAGCTAAACATAAACCAATTATAGAAAATACTGTTATGTTTATCGTTGATATTTATCAATTATTTTAAAAACTGATTCCAAGTTTCATGCCACTTTCCTCAAATCAGAAATAACCATCTTTTAAAAGACAGAAATTTTTAAAACAAATGATATTGAAATAAGAAAATATACCATATAAAGAAATACTTTTTATCTTGTTTCTCACATAAAAATTCAAAACTTTTATTCCACACACAATTTGTTATTTTGTGTCAATACTATTAATAGATATTTTTTATGTTTTTTTTTTTTAAATTTAATGTCTGAATATACAGTTTAAGAGTATCTTTAAGGGATTGCTCCATATGATAGCATGAGTTGCCAAAAAAAGTGAGTCTTGATCTGTGTAAAACATGGAATATGAATTGAGTAAAGAATTTTGGTGATTTTTTTATTTGATGAAAAATTTGAATACTTGTTATTAAAAAAAAAAGAAAGAAAGAAAAATTGTTTACAAATTTTAATGGCAACATCTTATAAAAGACATTTTTATTCCTGTTCTTCAAAATAAATAAATAAAAAAAATGCAGGAAAAGTGATAGAGATAATTAACATTTTGCTACAATCAGGAGAATTTTCAAGAACAACACTAGATATTTATTAAGATCGATTGAAGTATCATGGATATTAGCTTTTGTAAAGAAAATTTAAAATATCGACAGAATCATTGAAGAACTGAATGTAGCTTTAAAATATGATAAGGAAGAGAAGGATGGACCCTTTAAAGTATTTGATCTTGAATATTATATTTCATCTTCCAGATTACTTCATTTTTCAGGCTACTCAATTGGAATTTCACAGTAAATTTTTAATTACTGAAAACTTCACTGAATTTTGGGAGAACATCAAATGAAGTTATTATTTGTATTCTGAAGTCAATACACTAGAAAAATTGTTATGTTTTATTCAAACTGAACCAGCCAAAGACATTTGTCTTAATCACACATATTTCAGATATCTAACAAAATTATTCCATATAATCACCTCATTTGACTCCTTCATTGATAAGAATGTATATATATATACACATATCATCCAGGATAGTCTATATGTCAATTACTAAGGATCTATATATAAACATCTTTATAAAATTTTTCTTTTACAATTTTTTAATAGTAGTATAACTACACTTATTGCTTTGGATGGTAATATATTGACTTTCAACAAGAGTTTGCCAGGATATGCTTCTGTCTAGTAGGGGAAGGGAATTTACTCTAAATATGAAATAAAAGTAGATTATGTAACAATCAGGAATAAATTGCATAAGATTTTGTTGGCAGTTAACAGGTTAAAAATTAAACAAATTTAAAATAAAACTACAATGTAAAAATGGGCTAATAGAACATTATATATATATATATATATATATATATATATATATATATATATAT
>JAPMOR010058131.1:494407-545318 GCA_026543865.1 Argiope aurantia | reverse complement strand
TATACTTTGCAAACAACACCTTTACAATAAAAAATAATAAATAGGAGAAATTAATCCTAGTTTTAAAATCAATAAAAGTACATTTTATTCAAACGTCAGAAACAATGATTCAATACTAGAAACACACTTAAAAACGCTTATTTTGATATTAGTTTTGCATGTTACTTTAATAAAATGACAAGAAATTTCTAGTACCACTAGTGATATCCATGTTGTCTCTTTCTGCTTCATATATCTTTTTCTTCTCCTCGAGATCAGCAATTAGATTTTCCTTTAACTCTTTCTGCTTTTCATGAAATTCGTCTAATGCAGCTTGTTTTTCTAATTCATGCTCTCGTTTAATTCTTTCAATCTGCATTTAAAAAAAAAATGAGAAAATGGTAAATAAATTGCATAAAAACATATATGAAATGTTATTTAAAAGGTTAACAAATTTAAGTTAATTTTTTAATGAATAAAATATCCAACAGAAAATTACAAAATACCTAGAAATGCTGAGATGTAGGTTTTGAAACCAATTGACCCAAATTCCTACATCTCAATAATTATTAAGAATAACAAAAAATCTGCTATAGACTGTTTGAAGGAAGATATGGTAGACTGCAGAATGCATAGAAGGGACAATGTGCTGGAACTGTATTGGCAGCAAAGAGAAAAGTTCCTTTTCCCTTACTCTAAAAAAATGTACGAGAGAATAAACTCATTGATGTATGTTAATTCTCACTAACGAATGTTACAGAATCCTACAGAACGATTATCTCATATACTATCAAAGACAAACCAAACCAAAATTCTCAATACTTATTTCATATAAGAAAACAAAATTTATCAAAAATTACACTGATGAAATTTACATTTCTCTAGAAATTTTAAGAATTACCAGGGACCTAAAACACACACCTCTACTGGCAATGAGTCACTGTTAGTTAATTCAGTGAACACTGTAATTGTTTGAAGAAAGTCCAGTAGATTTCCTGAAGAACTACCTTAAGGATAAATTGCATCAAAAACTAAGAGAGTCAATCATTTTTTAATGGATGGCAGGAACTCAGATTGAAATGAAATTTTCCCTGAAGTTTATGTACAGGATTTAAAATTCAAATTTTAGTATAGACCCAATAAAAATGGTTTGCTTTTATATTATCTACAAAGATTGAAAAAAAAAAGACAAAGAAAAGAAATGTAGATTTATTTTGAAAACACAGCATACAAAAAATAACAAGAACAGTGTTTTCTTTTCTTCTTAACATTTCTTCTTCTTCTTTGCTATAATCTATTCTACTTATTTAAGGGTGCCGTATACACGCCACCTACAATTTTCAAGCGTAATGTTATCCTATGGAGAAATATTTTAAGTCTATTAAGTTTGCTATTGCGGTTTCTTTCTTATGAAGTCAACTGCAATCAGTAGAAGGAATAAAAACACAGGCTACTGCCAAAGGAATTTTTTCTTGGACTTCTCAAAGTATTTTTAAATATTTATTAAAAGTCGCACAACTTAAACTTCGCACATTTAAATAATTCTATAAAAAAATGTATCGTAAATAAAATAAAAATAGCAAAATAACAGCATCAGTATTGGTATCTTCTTTCCTATGCATATTTTTTTTTAAATAATGTTTAAAAGCAGTATTTTAGTCCTAAAATTGGAAAAATATTTTGTACTCCCCTCCAATGCTCCTTTAACCCCTCCCATTCGCGGAGGAATACACTATAAACCCACCCTTTACAATCTGATTTATTATCTGGTCTTCACTAGGTCTTAAAATCTCCCACTCAGCGTTATCTTCTTTCCGCCTTTCTTTCTTTTTATTTTGTTTACCATCACAGCTGTGGTCTTCACAATCCATACTTGTTTCTGCGAATGCTATCGCATTCTTGGAAACAAATTTAGTAGACTACTTTTATGATTATATCTATCTGTAAATTTGAAAATCGTTTATTTTTCTTGCTCACATGTTTGAAATATTGAGGGGAAATTAACGGAATATGGATTATCAAAGAAAAAAAAAAAGCAATAAAAGCAAAAAAAAAAAAAATCCCATTCTGAAATTAAACAAAGATGGAATAACAATTGTAAATAAAAACCATAAGTATTATTTTCAAGTGCAGGCCCAGCTACATATTACACAAATATGCTTTTGTTTATTTGCAATGCGGACGGAGAAGGGGCAAAAAAACAGAGAAAATAATTCATTATCCAATATTTTGGCAACAAAAAATGGAGAAAAAATTGACCTTCTTTTATTTTGACTGTTTGTTGCCAGAACTTGTTGATCCCAGATATCCGAGATCGAGGAAAATTCGGGATCCTTCTGCTATTATAGAGGCCCAAAAGAAAAGAAAAAAAAAAAAGTAGAAAACACAATAAGAATGTTTCTGAAGCATTTTGTTCTCTGGTCACTTTTATAACTGTACTTTTTTTGTATATAATTCGTTGCTATTTTGCCTACGTTTTTTTTATCAATGTTTTATATATTTGATATTGTACATAGCATTTATCTTAATTATATATTTTGCAATAAATGATAATAAATTTTATTCTAAATGGAAAAGTAATATTAATTTTATCAGAAAAATAATTACAGGAATTAAATTCATTTAAAGGGTGGTAAGATATAAGAATATCTATATTCTCTTTTATTTACTAATATTTGAATATTCTCATATTTCTGAATAAATTTTCTTCAAAATCGCTATAATCTTTTCTCATAAAAGGAAATGTATGTGTATGTATGTATATTACATTTGTTTACTAAGCAACATCTTTATCAAAGTTTTAAAAAAAAAAAAAAAAAAAAAAAAACGTGTAAAATCTTTTTTTTTTTTTTTTGCTTGCTTGCTTGTTAACGATTGATACAATTTAATAGCTTTATTTTATGTTTCTGGTTGTGATTTTGCTAATATTTATCAAGTTACGAGCAATTCCGTGCAAGTACTGCTAATTATATTAGTGGTGTGTGTGTGTGTAATCTATATCTATATCTATATCTATACTTATAATAAAGCTCAATGTGTGTGTGTGTGTTGGCGCTCTACAGACCAGACCATTCAACCTACAGCTACCAAATTTGGCACGTGTATACCTTGGAGGCCGGGAATGTGCACCTGGGGGTTATTTTTTCGAATTTTTAACTAGAATTGTATTTATTTAAAAATTAAGCGAAATTTTGACGTGTTTCTGCTATAACTACCGAAAATATTACCGCACAAAAAAGATTTTTACATGAAGTTAAAGATAAAAAATTTATCTTTTAAATGATACTACTGTTTTAATCTTAAAATTAAATTTCTATTTTTAATGAATTTTTAAATAAATATTTTAACTATGTTTTTCAATAATTTTTTTCGTCAAAAATAAAAATGAGGATTAAGCACGTTTCGCATTCATGAGAAAAAAAATAGCTTTTTTCAAAGTGTTGCCATCACATTGATTAAAGATCTAACTGAAAATAAATTAAATCTTTTTGGAAATGAAATCTGCAAAATTATAATTTTCGGCAAGTGTCTGTAAGAAATGAAACAAATATGAAATATTATTTTTTCTAAAAAATAAATTCAAGAAAAATTATTTTATGATCTTTTACACTCTCTATACAGGGTGTTTATTCAGTCCCGGATCCATTTTGATATTTAATGACTCATAAAATAATGAATATGTAAACAAACTTATGGCATTTATTGATGGAATAACTCATATATTTTCCTTTTCAGGTCTGAATATTTTTACTTTTGTAAATATCGTCTGCGAGTGTTTTTAATTTCAGATAATTTCATTTTCCAGTCTAAATATCTGTACTTTTCTAAATATCGTCTGCTTATTAATTGCATTTTTCTCTCTTTTGTTTTTGGCAACTATTGCAATGTTATGTTTACTTTTGATGTGTTTCTTCTATGTAGTACTTTTGTATGTGATGTTTTATTCGATCGGATATTATGGAGAATGCATACACCACAAGAGAAAGAACAGATTTTATGGTGGTCATAGAGTTAATTTCCAATCAACTAAATCACTGACTTTTAAGAGTTAATTTCAAATCACTTAAACTGACTGATTTATGAAGATTTGAATATCACTATTCAATAAAAAAAAGGATAATTTTAGATTTTTCATCGATCGTTTCAAAGAAAATACGCCAATCAGCGCGCAGGTTTCTCAAGATTAATTGGCCTAAGATTATGAAAATGGTGAGTTTTTCTAAATTTTTAACATTTAAAACTTCATAAATAAGTCTTAGTTGATCGTGGAAAATAGAAACATTCATTCATTTATTTAAAATTTGGTGTGTCCAGAATATTTCTCAGAATATGATACCTTACTGCATTAAATTTAGACTTCATAATTTTTGAAATATATTTATAAGCAGGAACAAAATATTATTATTGATTTCATTTCAATCCTTTTGAAAGCAAAACTAAAAACTGAATTTTATACTTAATCTCAGAAATTTTTATTGAATTATTGTTTGAGATATTACATAAACTATGAAAAATATTTTGTAGTTAACATAAGACTTAAATACCGTGCGATTCTGTTTGCAATACTCATATTCAATAATAATAATAATTAATAAATAACAATAAAGATGATTAATAAAATAAAACGCTTGGTTTTATTAAAAAATATCTTAATATTAATTGCAATTTCGTCATTTACATTTTTAATTAAAGTTGAAGTTTTACCGGAAAATGCAACAAATTAGCAAAATATATATAGTAAATTGAACGAAACGATCTAAACAACAGTATAAGTTTGGTATGACTATCAAAATTTGAAGATTAAAAATGTATTGTTTGAGAATCCTTTAAGAGACCAGTTACTTAAAATATTTAATTGAAAATTGTAGTGAGCGGTAATGCTGGCGAACCGGCTGGTCGCCAAAGGCGGCTAGTGATATTTTAAACTCTAATTTCAATTTAATTAATTTCCAAGATTTTCTCTTTATTTAGCCCATAGTAACATAGCCCATAGATAATCTCCTTGCTGAAAGTTTCAGAACAAAGCTGACTACTTGCATTCCATGAGCAAAATGTCACCAGCCTTCAAGGGTTTTTAGATAAGAAGAAATAGAAATTAATTATTGATATTCATTTCCAACAAAGAAGCTGGAAACAAAAGTCAACAAGCAACAAAGGAAACAAAATTATTTTTATAGGAAAACAATTATATACAACAATTTATAGGAAACAAAAGTCAACTAAGTTCAGTGAAGAGCATCAAAGAAAATCTCAGCCCCTCCCCAACTCCAAATTATCTTATAAAGAATGTATTCAGAAATTCACACATACTATACATAACAGTATTCTTTGAAAACTTGGGATAGTTTTTAAAAGTAGCTGGATACTGAATGCAATATCCATAGGTAATGATTTTGGAAAGGGAAAAAACTGAAGAAACAACAGTACATTTTGTTGAAAAAGAAAAGAATGAAAAGCTAATAACAGTTTTATATGAGCAGTGAAGTAAGTTGGGGGGGGGGGCGGATATGAATATCTCTATTTAACAGTTCCATTAAAAATAAATTCAGATGTTACACTTTTTATAAATATCTTTGCACATTGATTTTACTGTGATAAGAAATATATATATATTCATTCTCATTATACATATGCTCATTTTAAAATACCAGTTAATGACAACTTATAGAAAAACCCATTAAAAATTTGTATGAATAAATTAATAAAAAAATATTTAGTCTAAACTTAAAATGATTTATCTACGATTTAAATGCTGTCCACAATTGGTCGATAAACCTTTAATCCTTTTCACAACTAACCCGACCGAATTTACTATGCAAATTCTATACTGTGGGCCAGTTTCCATTTCAGTCGAGAGGTGCAGGATATAAATCGAGTTACCACCAAGGATATCTTTGCTTTATAATCTGCATCCTTTGTTAGAAACAGAAACTGGCAAGACAGAATGGAATTTGCATGGCCAATTGGATCGGGTTAATAATGAAAGAGTTAAATGAGTTGTGGGACATTTTGACCACAATTTATCAATTTGAAAAACTGATAAGAAAATTCCATTCTTGATGAGTGATTTTGTTTTATTAAATTGCAAATAATTCTTTTGCAGTAAATATTCGTTCAGAAAATCATTTTCTTCACTACAACTAAAAAAGAATTTTATCCTCTGAAAAGGCATGAATTTAAAATTTCTTTTAAGACTTTCTAAATAATTTGAAATGACACTGGACTTTATTTAAATATGAGAAACATTTAATTATTCATTACATTAATTTTTGTAACAAAATGGAAGGAACAAGTTTATATTTAAAATAAAATCTGCAAAAAAGGTGAGGCAGAAATAGTCTCCCTATGCAAAAAGTTACTAATTAATTAAATAAAATTTTCATTTTATTCTTTTGGTACAAAATAAAAACAACTTTAAAAATTCCTAATTAATAATAAAGCATTCAATAACTGCAGGTCCTTAATATTTTAATTTTCTTGCATATAAAGTATACAAAGAGAAAATATCATATTTCAAAATTTTGATTTGAAGAGCTTCAAGATGCCAGTGAATTAACAATGCTCAAAAAGATTCAGACTTAAAGGTTGAAACATGATATGTATCCTATCATTGAAGTTTGAATGATATCTGTGCATGTGATAAAATACAAAAAGCTAGGCAGATAAGATTCAGCACACTTGCTTTATTGTTAGAAACATAGATGTGTATTAAATTTTGGATCACATTCATCAAGGGAATGACCATTGTATAGTCTGCAGAGGTATGTGTATGAAAAAAAAATATATATATATAATAACTTTGAAATGTGAAATTTGGTAAGCATTCCAAAATTGGTATGTACAAAAATTTCAGATAGTGGACAAGCATAATATATTATTCATGAATTTATATATATAAAAAAGAAGAATTATGATATAAAGCTTAAAAATTTCTTAACAAATGCTCACTTCTTACTAAATATCATCAGCTTTATATTATAAAAGTAATAGTTAAAAAATATAACTTACTTCAAATGCAAGGCAAACTACATTTTTAAACTGACGATCCATATACTCTTCTCTCAATGCTTTTAAACCATTTACATATGCTGGATGGTTATGATCTTCCAGCTGCTTCAGTTGACTTTTATATTCTGATAACTTGACATGATACATTCTAAATAAAAGATAATTATGGTTTAGTAAACAAACAACACAACATGCTTCTGTTTTTTTTTTTGATAAATTAAACAACAAATTTAAGAATCACATGACAGCTATTTATATAGCCTGAGAAATTTAATATAATATAATATCAACAATATACAAATTGATGAATAATTTTTCATTTAATTTACATTACAGACTTATGTATTGTCACTGATAAAATATAAGTTTATTATGGATCTTCAAAAACATTATGCAAGTTAAAATAAAATGAGCTTAATCTTTTTTACCTTTTGGAATTAAACATGCAATAAATAAAATACATAAAAATTATTTTATTCAATTTATCACTTTTATCTATATAACGTAAAAAAAGTGTTCATATAGTTATGGCCTAGTTTTTTTTTTGTTTTTTTTAATACGGAAACTGACAAAAGCAGAAATTATTTCCAATTTACACTTTTTTTAAAAAAAATTTTCTTGCACTGTCATATTTGAAATTTCTTTTTTTTTCACTAATTTCAGCTGAAAATTAAGTTGCAACATAATGAAGAGATATTTATAATATATAGAAAAAAATCTAAAGAATAGCAAACAACAAAATTTTCCTCCTTGAAATTGTTCATATTCTATATTTGACCCCTCTTGATTGAGTAATTGTTCAAAAGCATATGACTATTTAGAAAAAAGGAAGAAGGTACGAATCAATATTCATTGCAGAACAGTTACCCATTTTTTCCATTCTTAACAAATGGATATCTTTTTCTTTCATTTTCAAATATTTGACAGAAAAAATTATTTTTTCACAATAAATGCAATATTTGAACAAGGTAAAATAATCTACAAAAATCCAGTATTTGAATAAAGAGCTGTTTCGGATATAAAAAAGGTTACATAATTTCTATGAAATATGTTTTAGAAGGGTAGTAATGAATAGGAAAGCAATTTTCCACTTGAAAATAATCACTTATAAGAATGATTTATAATCTTAGGAATATATATATAAATTTATCAATGAGAATTTTCCTTTGACAGCATTTTAAAATGGATATTTATTATTATTATTAACATATTGTCAAATGAGTGTGACAGTAATATTTCCCATGCGGCTGTGTCACACAAATAAGTGCGACAAGCATCAACTTCATAGCCATCTCGCACATTTTACTGAGCAACATTATATTGAATATTATATGGGTGTCTGATATCGTGGTCTATTGGGAAACACCTTTAAAGTATAGTTTTTACAGATGTTAAATAATAAAATGTATGATTGATATGTTACTAATACATGAGTGGCATCATAATAATCAAAAAGTTGATAAAATGAATACTTGAACTAAATTACACATCGCACACTATATTTTATGTCAACTGCAAAAAATGCCATGCCTCCCAAGAAATATTACTCACTTGACCATGACATATTATATTTTAAAACAAATAATTTGCAATACTAGTAATTTTTTCAAAAAATTGAAACATAAATGATTAATAATATAATGATCCCCACTGAAAATACTATTAAAATTTTTCAATAAATAGTTTGCAAAATACACAGAACTTGATCCAAGAATTCATTTTATCCCATTGGTAAATATAACATACTTGCAGTTATAAATATATGAAGGATTGCAAAAAATCTTTAAAAAGCAAAGGCTCTAATCTTAGCACTTGTTTCAATTTTGAAAGTTTCATGTTTAAATTTCAGTAATACTCCGATTTGAAAGAACCAATTCATGATGCAGGTTTTGAATTGCATTTTGGTATTTTAGCACTTTAAATAATTTTTTATTTAACTTTAAAAAAATGGATATTATAGAATAATAGTTGATTTTTGTTATCAACTGGTTCACATGGTATAATGAGTGTAATTCCCATTAATTAATTTACACAGAATACTCATGGTTTCCTTAACTAAGGAATTTGATTGGAAATTATTTTTAATGACCTGCAGATTTTCTACTTTTTGTGTGCATAAATTTCTTCATGAAATAAGTCAAATGCAAATCTGAAGTAAGATAGTAACTGTCTACAACTTCTAACATCTAGTAGCACATTGCCATACACAATACTGTAATTACACTTTCTTATTTCTTACATGCTACTGATTATATAATTAAATTAATATAATACAACTGATATATATTATGGTGAACACTTCGAACAGTATAGCTGGATTGAAACTGGGTATCTTTGTTTAAATTATCTAAAAATTCTATCTCCTGAAATAATTATATCATATTTGGAAAAGTCAAAATTAGTCTCATTTAAAATTTATTAAAAACAGTAGTCCAATAACACATTACAATTTCAATCTATTATTATAAATACTTACCGTTCTTTGATATCAATGTATTCTTCTTCTTCCTCCTCCTCCTCCTCATCATCATCATTATGAAAAGCTGTTTCACTAGCATCTTCTGTATCTATAATGGAATGTATATATATATTAAATGTTTTTAAATAATGGAAGAAAAATCATTTAAAATTTGATTGCTACTAAGATCAGGAATGGATTTCCAACTAAACAGAAATGTTAAAGTGAGAAGAGGCCATTTACATAAGGATTAAAAAAATGTAATTAATCTAATTGCCTTATAAATAAATTAGTAAAAAAATTCTATGAACTATAAAATACTAGGATAATATTAACATTTTGCCACATAAAACTGAACAGATCTGCATTTTTTTTCATTAGGTTCTTCCTATAATGGCAGTATTTATAAATACTACACATCTGCTTAAATATTATTGTGTATAAATATTTTTCCTGCTCAATTGCAAGTCATTATATATAAAGAATAAAATATTTATAAAGTTAATAAAAAAGAATTAGCATGCTGATTCAATTAAAAATGCATCAAGATATGAAAATAAATAATGCTCAATTTATTAAAAGATGGACTTCTTAATATGCACTTCTTAAGATTCGGAGATTGCTAAAAAGTAACTAATGAAAGAACATATATTTCACCTTATATTTATAGTAATGCTGAAAAATTAATTCAATTTTCTTTAAAATATTTTAGATGATCAGTAAAAATGTATTTGTTACTAAAAATTATATCAAGCTTCTTATGAAATTACAGGTAATCAGTTTAATATTTGTAGCTTTTTAAAAGCCTTTATCATAACTTTAAAAGAAAAAGCTTATAAATCTGGAGACTCCAAATGTGATGATTAATTAAAAAAATATAAAGCAGATAATTTGCAAGAGGGAGGGGGGGGGGAAATACCAGTCTATTATCAGAAACACACAAAGACTTATTTTTCATAATTCAGTTAAGTGTTAATAACCAATAAACCTATTTATTAGTTTAAAAGGTACCATAAGAACCTTAAATCACAAATAATTGCAACCATCTATTTTTTTGCCAGCTATTGTAATGCTGTTTTTTTTAAACCAAAGTATATTTTACTCTTCATTTTTACTTATCTTAAAAAAATTCATTTAAATAAAAATAATTAATAAAAAAGAAAATGCAAGTAATGAAATATTTAATATTTAATAATTGAAACAAAAATTTCAACAAACTGCCAATAAAGTGCATTGCATTAAAATAATTTAAAAATTGTAAAATTATTTAGTTTAATTTGCTTTAAACCAATATTTTGCATCAAAAATTATATTTTACATTGGTAAATTTTTATTCATATGATTTTTTCCCCCGCATATATGCAAGTACTTTGAGTAGCTTTAAAAAAATCACTACTTAAGAATTGATGAAAATTAAGTATATTTAAATAAAGATCTCAAAACGAATTTTAAATTTCAAACTTGAAGCAAAGTGAATGATATGTATTATGAAAATACAAGACAAAAGTTGATATACAAATCCTAGACACATTATTCAGAAAGAATTAAAATAAAATAATTTGAAATTTTCGACAGTTTTAGATGAGTAAATATATTCTTCGATTCTCAGTAAATAAATAAGGGATCAAGAAAGAATAAGAAAAACAATGAAAACAATTAAATGCTTTAAAATTTTTAGACACTTTACCATATATAATTCAAAATCACTTATGATCACTTTCTGATAAAAACAAGATATTAAGGATTGCAAAAGAAAGTATAAAAAAGTGCATATACAAGAAAAAGTTAATAAATATCTAATTAAAAAATAACAATCTTACCTTCGTCAGATCCATAGCTGCAACTGCTATATCTATCTGATGTATAGGTTACATGACCATTTTCAGGCTGACGATTTTCCTTATTGGACATTCTTAACCGCAAGAAGTGCAGTTAAATCTTATAATTTTCTAATTCTAAGAGAATATTTAAATATAATATTAAAATGGAAACAATTTCTAAATAATATTTCCAATTGCAAAGACTAAAATTCAATCTACTCTAACTGCATCACACACTACGGTGAACTGGATTGTATACAACAGTCCTGCACATGTGTGGAAACTTGACATAAAAATAGCGCATCATTTCTTTTCACTTCATTGCAGGATATGTTTTAACTTTTATCGCACTAGAACTTCTGTGCTCTTACCAAAAGATATGCAGGTGACTATTCAGTATTCATGTCATTGGAAATTACAATCCATAAAAAATAATATATTAATTATTATCATATCCCTAAGGATTAAGATTTAAATAATTTATTGCTGTTTCAAAAAAAGGAGGGCAAAAAAAGGCATTGCTACGTTATATTTCAAATCTGGCTGTAAACAGAAAGGTCAACAATATCATGAAAACATCATGGCATCTCTTGTACGTTCTTTTTCTGCAGGGGTGCCGATTCGAACATTATTTAATAATGTGACTTGCTCATTTGGAGCTGCAATAATATCTAAAAGGTATAAATAATATTTGCATGTTTCTGGAAATGATATATTTGTAACAAAATTGTGCCCCTTGTTCAGACGTTTTTAATCAAAAATCATTCAGAATGATCAAAATATGTTTTACTTTCTGTTTATTCCGTTCGACTGAAAATAATAAAATATTTTTAAAAATAAACCAACGTCTTCTGTCACTTTGGAAAGAAAACCATTTAATTTGACTCGATGAAGAAAGTTTTCCTTACTATTAAATTCTGATACTGATAGCATCAACGGTAAACGCTGAAAATTTCTTGCAACGTTAAAAAGGTTATATTACACGTTATTCAGATATTCTCTAAATTAGCTTTTTATTACGTTCATCACATAAAAAAAACCATAAACACAGTTTGAATTATTGTGAGATCATCTCATCTTTTCAGAATTTCAGCATATTTTAAGATAAGTGTTCAAGAAATTTTATGAAAAAGTAGGGAATATACATTGACTTTAGAAATCGGGTGAAGCTTTAAATAATTTATTTTTTAATAATGGGGATTTATTTGAATTTTAACATTGTTTATTTCTGGTACAAAAAGTTTTAAAAATTCATTAGTGAGAAGAAGATATCAACAATGTGAATTGCTTGCAATATTTCAATGACTATAAAGTCAATAGAAGAATTTAAATGTGTCAACTGAAAATGTGCTTATTAAAGTTGCACTACCTCATTGGAATTTTGATGTCAAGAAACTTTTTCAGATGAAATAGTTTCCAATGAATCTGTGTTTAGCGTTTGGATTTATTTTGACAACTCATTAATCTTTATTTATGTGTGAAATTAACCCATGTCTTCTGTTATATGTCCTCTATGTAACTTCACATTTTATTAAGCAGCAAATCAATCGTATAACTTATTTTAGTTAGGTTAGTTAAAACTGAATTTGATATGATTTTAATTTGTGTAGAATTATAATATATAAAAAATGTAATTCACCAATTGAAACCACTTTCTTCAATATTTCCAGAAATTTAGCTGATTCTGCATTGTAATGAGGTACATTTATAGTATATGAATAACTTGATGTTTTCTCTTTTTGATGATAATTTATTATACTTTTCATATAAAAGCAGCAATATTTAAAATTCATTTATCTTCTAGTGGTACTTTTCAGATTTAGCATAATTGAATGTTAAGTGTTGGAAATATTTTAAATCAGAAATATACTAATTATATTATTTTAAATAGCCATGATAAAAACTATAGAAATTAATCCCATTTTTCCTCTCAGAGCATGAAAAATATACTTCCTTCTTGTAAGATTTTCGAATGTTAAAAATTATATTTTTCCCCAGTTTCTATTTCATTGTTAATATTTTATGTTTCCTTATATTTTTATAAGATTTTATAAATAATTTATTATTTATTGTCAAGACAATATGCTAATCTTTTTAATTTATATGTCAATATAAATAAAAACTTGGTAATTTGATTTCAATAAAAGTTCTGTTTGTAAATATAATAAATATATCATTTGATATAATAAATATATTATATTCTGTTTGTAAAATCTTAATAAATACATTATTTGACATGCCAGACAATTAAATGGAAGTCTACCTGGTTCATATGTTATATATATTGCAAGTCACCTCTAGCGACCAGCTGGTTTATCAGAAATATGGTTAGTTTCACTTCAAATAAGTTACTTAAATATACTTTCATGTTCATGATTTTACAAAATTGATTATGTTTAAAATTTTAATGTATGAAGTGATTTTTATTGAATGTTATCTATGATAAAATAGGTTAAAGTGAGTTTTAGTACCTTTAAAAAAATGCTTTTTCATTTTACCATTTTTCTTATTGGCTTTGCTATATTTTATGATTTTTGTCCTAAAAATCAGAATTGGTTTGAATCTATGGAATAATTGATTAGTTAGTGAATTTTAATGTATAAATAAAATGTAATTTACTAGATTTAATATTCATATGCAAATAATATGTTAGAAAATATTTATTGCATTATCTAAATATTGTACTATTTAAATTTCCAGAAATAAAGCATGGTATCCTGATGCAGAATTTTTTGAACAGTTTGAGGGGCCTGTTATGTACCCTCAATATTTTCCACCTGGGATAAAATGGCGTCCACCACGTTATAAAGGTAGGATTGCTTGTATTTTATTAATATTTTTCGAAATTTTTTCAATATTTATGTCATCTGTTGTTTTATAATTGTGTTTGAATTCAAAATATATTATCTTCTGTTTAAAAATATTTTATTTAAAAACTTAATTAGCCATTCGTGATTTAACCCACTGATGAGAATAGATTCTTTTTTTAAAGTTGTCCAAGGGGGGAAAAAAATGCTCACAGCTGTGTTTGCATTGAATGTCCGAAATTCGATAAAAGTAATTATTTTTAATGTGAGAAAAATTATTTTTCTTTTTGTCGGAGAAAATAAATAGAAAACCATAAGTTAATTAAATAAATATTTTAATTCTTTATTTAAAAATCTATATAAAATTTCTTATGTACTAAGTTAAAATATTATCTAAAATAGATTTCCATGTATCACTATTAATTTTGAGTGTTAAAATTAGTCTGAAATAGGTGATTAAACAAAACCTTTGAAATTAGATAATAGTCCCATGAATTCCAAATGAATTAAAAGTAATTATTTTAATTTTAAAATTCTTTTGAATAACAAAAAGTTAAAGAATTTTTTATGTGTTGAATTTAATTTATTAGTACTGACATGAAATTAAGTTGAATTTTATTATAACTATTAGTAGATTAATTTTTTGTAATTTTTTTGTTTATTCTTTGTCAGTAAGTCTACAGTTAAAAAATTCAATTTAATGCAATAATAGAAAAAAACTTTCATTTTACATAAAATAAAATACAAATATATAATGCTTTTTTATATCAAATTTCAAAATCTACTCTCTATAAAGGGATTTTCAAGTTTTGAAACTTTTCATTTATTTTAATAGAAGTGAAAATATTTGGTTTTTAAAATTAACATGAGCATATTATATAGGATGTCTCTGAATTCATCGTATACAAAGTGCTTCCTAACCAGTGCATTCCACAAATGTTCGCAGGTATTCATCAACTGTGCAAAACATTATTGCTTGCTAATATTAATATTGATTGTGGGAGGTGCCGATCAATGCAGACAGTTTCAGCATTGGAAACAGTCTTACAATCTATATTCTAACAGTCAATCAATCTAGTCCTACAAACATTCCAGTACATAAGTTATTGCTAAGCAGTTTTGCGAGCAATAATGTGGCAGATACTAAATGGGAATATTTACATCCTTTTATCTAAAGAGTGCAGTTACTAGAAGCAGACAATCTAACCCAGTCATGTTACTTTTTATCAGTGATTTATACTAAGAACAGCCATTGATCCTAGTTTCTGAGTGTATCTTTTTTATTAATGAAATATACTATACTCCTACTCTTGCTTTATTACATATCTGTGCTCATGCTTTCCTATGTGAAAGCCTTCTCCCCCTCCCTTTCTTCTCTCCAAATAGTGATGATGAATTCAGAAACACCCTGTGTAATGCAGAAATTCTGAAGCTCTGGGTGACAAGACAATTTTTGATGGGTTTCAGCAAGATCTTGAATGTGTATATTTCTTTCCATAATTTGCAGAAACCTAATTTGAACTTAATCATTGAATTAGAAACTTTTTTTTTGCTTGAAATACTATTTAACCTCTAGCTTATAGGCAGTACAATTATTGTACCAGATTTTTTTTTTTTTTTTTTACTTTTCCTTGCGGCTCGATATAACTGCTGTACCAGCAACAAGTTTGAATTTCGTTTCCCTACTTAAACTTTCCAGCTGAACTCGAATTGTCTTGTAAAATCCCTTTCCTTTTGTGTTGCAACCCTTAGGGTCAGGACATTTCTTCTAGCAATTGTTATAATCATTGTTGGTGCTAGTAAGTCTTGTAAACCCTGCTTTGGTGGCACTTTTTTTAAAGTAAAATTCCTAAGAGGTATGGAATGAGTTTGCATAATTTCATTTGTGAGTAAGGAGTTTCGATTGAAAACTTTCGTCTTTTCTCCTGTTTCTTAATTTTTTTATTTCATAAATTCCTTAATATTTTAACTTAATATAATTTTGTAACTTTATAATAATATATGTTTATTGTTGTGCCCATCTATTGGTTTAAATATTTGAGCCAAGAATTTACTTGAAAGAATTTACTAAACATTTGAATAAGAAAAATTATTTGAAGTTTCGTTTCTGACAAAATGGTATTATGAAGGTAATTGGCACCCTAGACAAATTACTTCTCCGCTCTCATTCTTCACAAATAATGCTGACAAATTAAGTGGAACCTTTTTTTTTTCACTCAGTCATTATATTTTACATGAAAAAGTGACAAAACACTTTGTTTTGTCTTCATGCCCCCCTCCTCCCCCTCTTGGGCATATATACTTCCTAGTCACTAATGCATTTGTCTAACACATTTATTAAAGAATCCACAAATCTTTTTCAGTCCATAAATTTTCTTTTTAAAAAGATATTTATTGTTTGTCGCAGGAAATAATTCTTTGCCTTGCAAATAAAATGGGTTGCTATGTCCCCCCCCCTTAAAATTAGATCACATTGTTTGAAAATTTTAAATCCCTAATGTAGTACATAATAGTAGACAGAAAAAATTATTGTTAATAGTAGGAAATGCATCATATTTAATTTACTTATAATCTTTTTGCTTATAATCTAATCCTTTCTTGCATTAGAATATGTTCCACCAGTGGAGAAAAAAATACAAAACATGATTTTAAACTTTGGGCCACAACATCCTGCTGCTCATGGTGTTTTACGTTTGTTATTGGAACTTGATGGTGAAGTATGTACTTTCCCCCTTATTTTTAAATAAAATTAGATTTTGAACTGTAATGTTATTTGTTTAATTTTATAAAAAAGAAATTCAATATTTTTGTTTATATTTTCCTCATATATGTATTTTTTTTTAAAGACTGTTGTAAGAAGTGACCCTCATATTGGACTTTTGCATAGAGGAACTGAAAAATTAATAGAATATAAAACTTACACGCAAGCCTTACCTTACTTTGATCGACTGGACTATGTATCCATGATGGTTAATGAACAGTGCTATTCTTTAGCTGTTGAAAAGCTTTTAAATATTAAAGCTCCTCCTCGTGCACAATGCATCAGAGGTAATGTTTCTTTAAAAGACATAATTTTATAAATTTCCATAATATTGCAATGTTGTATTTTTTATGAGTGTCATGTGGTATTAATGATCATAACATCATGCTTTCCTTTTTTCTGTATTATTATATTTTATGTTTTTAATAGTTTTGATGATTTCCCTGTGTGAGTTTATATCAATTATAGGATAATTTATATAGATCCATGTGCAATTTAGAATTTATGGGTTAGTGGATCTGTAGCAGAAAAATATATATTACAATTTAAAAAAGGTTTGGTCTTATTGTGGAGACAATTATCTTAACAGGATACTAAGTAAAGTATTGCATTTGTATAACATTTTTATAATGGTTCTTGGTATCATATATATACATATATAATAGCATAGAGTATAAAGGCATCAGAAAAATGGTTTAAGTATAATTTGTCGCAGATATTCATCTAATTGGAAATATGTTCTAGCTACCTTAACATTCTTTTGAAATTTTTATTTTTTTTAATATGTATTATTTTTTTACTATTATTTATGCATACATCATTTAACATTTTGTAATATTAATTAGAATATATTAAGCATAAAGGATACTATATAGCAATCATCTTAAAAGATAATTATAATTGATTAAAATTAACTGCAATTATTATAGATAACACTTTCTGCAGATTTCAGCATTTTCAAAAATTGAATTTCATCATTCTTGGGAATGATTGATTTCTTATGTATTAATTTTCCATTTATTTAATATCTCAAGCACTTTTAGTATAAATTTATTCAATTTATTGTTCAGTTAACCCCTTGAACTCCAATTTATTTTCAGTTAGCACTGCTCAGGCAAACAATTTAATTTTCTCAATTTTAAGAGGAGGGATTGATATAGAAGCATTTTTTTATAAATGAAACTTTTAATAAAATGCATCAATTTAATAATTTTTAACAAGTGCAGCACCTTATTGTTAGTTTACGCAAGAAAATTAATGATGAGTTACCATCATCTTAGTTCAAAGTGTTAATTGCACTTATTTTAATTGTTGACAAATTTGGCACAATTCAATATTTTACTCCTCTTTTTTTGTTCTAAGTTCATGTCATGTCTCAATTATTAATACTTTTTAAATGCATTAATTTCTTCATTCACTGTAATATTTATATCCATTTCATAATGCAAAAGTTTGTTAATGTTAAAAGTTTCTACATGTATACAAGATATTAAAATTCAAATGGATAAGCAAATTTTTAATATAAAATGTTTTCATTTAGTGTGATACTGTTTGAAATTGCTAATACTGTTGAAATTGATGGAAATAAGTTTTCTTCTTTCACTTTCTCTGAAATATTTATTTTCATTGCAGTTTTATTTGCTGAGATTACTAGAATTTTGAATCACATCATGGCTGTTGGAACTCATGCTCTTGATGTTGGTGCTTTAACTCCTTTCTTCTGGTTGTTTGAAGAAAGAGAAAAAGTATGAAATTTTTTTGAAAAAGTCTTTTTTTTTTTGAAAATGAACATAATTTATATTGCTATTTTATTTAAACAGTTAATGGAATTCTATGAACGAGTATCTGGAGCACGAATGCATGCTGCCTACATTCGTCCTGGTGGTGTGAATCAAGATCTTCCTATTGGACTTCTAGGGGATATATATGAGTGGTTGGATAAATTTGGTCAGAGAATTGATGAAATGGAAGATTTATTGACGGATAATCGTATCTGGAGAGCAAGAACTATTGACATCGGAATTGTTTCTTCTGAAGATGCTTTAAATTATGGTTTTAGGTATTCTTGTATTGTACTATTTTCTATAGAACTGATACCTATTAAATAATCTACCCGAAATAATTTAGTCAGAATGAGTTAATTGCGAATTTAATTCTTGTTTAGAATTTTTAACCTCTATTCATTAATAAATAACTCATGTTAATTTAGAAATACTTTTTAACAATAAATAATTTTTTTAAAACATTCAAGCTAGATTTTAGTTTATTTAAATTTGAAGTCGTAATTTTCAGATAAAAATTATAATAAATAAATTATTTTGTCAAATATATTAATCTTTTTTCTACATGTGGTATGCATATGAATTTTTACCTATTCCTTTTATTTTTAGTGGTGTGATGTTGAGAGGCTCAGGCATCAAATGGGATCTTAGGAAGACACAGCCATATGATGGTTATGAAAATTATGAATTTGATGTACCAATTGGAACTAAAGGTGACTGCTATGACCGGTAAGTATTTATTAAATCTTTTAATCTAAGAACAGTCAATGATGAATTATAATTAGAAATTGTTTCAATGCTTTGAAGTAGGCATTAATTGTTTTTTTTGTGTATGCAATATTAACTTTATTTCCATACTATTCCTTTTTCATGAAGAAAAACAGCATAAACTTTTTGCTATGGATATAGTATAAAAAATCACACGAATCAAAAATGCAGTTTGATTTTAAATATTTATTAACATGTAGTTAAATGTTAATAAATCTCTGAAAAAAAAATATTGCATTTAGTGTTTAAACTAATATTTCCTTGATAGCTCTTATATGTAAAGTTTCCTAAATGCTTGCTTTACATTAAATTTCAAAAATTTTTAAACTTACTTTTTTAAAATTAAAAATATAAAAAACTTCTATTCTGAGGGGGAAGAAATATTTTAAAACAATATTATATCTATTTTTTTTCACAAAAGATCATTTCAGTTACAACTTGGTCTACTTTTATAAATTGTGAGTAGTAAATAAAATAAGTCTTTCTTTTTTAAATAGTTTACAAAGTAAGTTATTATTTGTGAAATTCATTTTAGTTTTTATGCATATCTATATATGTAGTATGGAATGAAAATAAAAATTTCAAATTAAACGTGATTACCAAATTCTGGCCATGAAGAATTTTCAATTTTCTTTGATATGTATGAAGTTTTATTACACTCCAGAATTATGACTGTTACTTGAAGCAGTATTATATTGAATATGGAATCTGCCATACTATTTCATAGATTTCTTTTCAATTCTATTGTCTTATCGCACTCGAGTTTTCACAATATAAAATGTTGTCTTTCTTCTCCTCTAGTTATCTTTGCCGTGTTGAAGAAATGAGGCAAAGCATGAGAATCATTGAGCAATGTATAAATAAAATGCCACCTGGAGAAATAAAGGTTGATGATCATAAAGTAGTTCCTCCATCAAGAAGTGAGATGAAGGTAATTATCTAATATATTTTCAAATTTATACACTATTCATATAATGGACAGTCTTCAAATTAAAGAGAGAGAAAAAATCTGATGATAAATTTAACCTAAAACATAATTCAACTGAATTAATTTTTTTCAGATTTGTGATATTTTCAGTCAATTTATTTTTTTCTGATACAGTAAATTCCAATGTGGCAATATTGGATTGCTCTATTTCAAACAAACATAAGCAATATTTTCTGTTTAATATTATTTAATGTATGATTATATATTGCCTTTGAAATCTTTATAAATATTGTTTTTATTTATTTTTAAAATGGTTTTGCAAATACAAAAAGTTTGTGAGTTTTTAAAAAGTTTTTTATTCAGATGAGTTAATATTTATTGCAAAATTTATGATTTTAGAATGGAATACTTGAGTACATTTTCCTAAAGTGTATAAAAACTGGTTAAGGTATAATATTCAGGATACTCAATAATAATTTGGCAAAAAAAGTGATATGAAAATGTTTTTGCAATTGAATTTAATTAAAGATTATATTCTTAAGAAATGATTCTTTATGCATTTAGAAATACTGAAGAAAATTTTGAAAGTCTTTCTTTCCTCAGAAAAAATTTATACTTTTTAAATATCATTGTTTATAAATGCATATTGATTGTATGTTACTTTGTTTTTGAGTAATATTTGCATACATATTTTTTTTTCTGTTAATAGACTTCCATGGAATCACTTATTCACCACTTCAAGATATTTACTCAAGGTTATCCTGTACCTCCTGGAGCAACGTATACAGCTGTTGAAGCACCAAAAGTAATCATTCTGATTATCCATGTTTATCAAAAGTGTCACATTTTTATTCCCTTTCATATTTATCATGTGTAGTCTTATTACAATAATGATAAACCACTTTTAGGGAGAATTTGGTGTCTACTTGGTTTCTGATGGCTCCAGTAGACCATACCGTTGTAAAATTAAAGCACCAGGATTTGCTCACTTGGTAATTAATTTTTATTTCTTACTGTTGTAATTTTTGAATCATTATCATTTTTCCTCTTGCAAATTTTATATATTACTGAAAATATTTGTGTAAATTCATCATTGTAGTATTATTTCCAACTGTAAAAAAATGATGTTTAAACATGTTAATAATTTTGTAGCATTGTTTTTATCATATAATTCAATTTATTAAAAATTAGATTATTTCAAAACTTTAAAGAAGTCAACAAATTTAATGTCATTCATGAAAGTAGCTTTTTCCTTTTTAAAGTGATTTCAACAATTGATTTATTATGAAACCATATTTCAATCTTATATGCATGTGTTTGCTTTCTTCATTGTCCTAACTTTTCAAAAAAATCATCATTATTCCTCTTGTATATACACTATGTGTCTAAAGTTTCTGGATACATTTAAATTTACACATTTTTTTTCTAATTTCCCTAGAAAAAGAACTTTGGGATCCCTTGAACTTCTACCATGTAAAAAAACATGCTTAAGCTTTCATTTTCATTGAAAATACGATCATAAGGGCATTTAGGATATTGATCAAAAGTTGAAAGCAATTTCACTTCACCAGTTCACAAAAATTTGAGAATGACTTATAAATTTTTATCAGTGGCTCTTATTTGCTGTGTAAGCACAATATTTACTTTTTTTTTTTTTGTAAAAGTGACACTTATATTTGGAGAGATATAATTTTTCTTTTCAAAAAATACCAATTTTCATCACAATTTTTCTTTTAGTGTACGAAACTTTAAAGAATGTTTAATAATTTCCCAGTGGAGCATTGTATTTAACTAATATTTAGAATATTCAAGGAAGTATGAGTATTGATAATGAATGATTTTTAATAATGTTTTGGGCGGCTTATATAAAAAATTCAAGTTGAATATCTTCAAACTTCAAGAAAAAAATTGATATTGAAACAAGCTGATTTTTGACTACTCTCTAAGAGAGGCTAAATAATGAAGGATTTCCATTAATTGCATTTTCAAATGAAATTTCAAATAATTAATATATTGAACATATTACTACCAATTATAAACTTCATTATTAAATTATACAACTCAAATATAAATTGCAGTAAATGAGTAATTGCAGTAATAAATACAACTAAAAATCATTATATATAGTTTTCATTGTTTAAAAATTATTATGCTTATTGCATATTGAAAAGCAGATTAGTCATGAGCCTCTATATATGCCCATTTTTTCACGAAGAATTATTTTTAGTGATATATATAAAATTAATGATCCAATTATAAGCTATTGAATTAACTTTGGTTGGCATCTAAATGTTTTCTAAAGAATATTAAGTTTAAAACTCTTATTTATAAGTGCATTTTATAAATAATGCAAAATGAAAATTGGCATAGGTAGTTAAAAAGAGAAATTTTATTAAAATCAAAAAGTTTCTTTAGAATTTCTTTCTCATTTTCAAAACTCTTTATAGATGTTGATGTCACTTTTCCCCCTTTCTAATTAATCAGAAGCTGCTTAATACTTTGAAATTGCAGCTACTTCAGAATGATTTAAATATTACCTCAGATTATACTGTATTCTTTATAAGTTCTTTACTGTGAATGGTGCTAATTTATGTCAATAAATTTATTTATTCATTATTAGGTAACAAAATAATTTACTTCATTTACAGGCTGCTCTCGATCATATAGGAGAAAGACATATGTTAGCCGATATTGTTGCTATTATTGGTAAGTCAACTTTTGTAGAATTGTGTCATAAAAATTATTTAACAGGATATAATGTTGTCAAGTGAATTTTTAAAAAAATGTATCTTGTTTTTTCTTTATGGAATTATTTTAAATAGTGTCTTAAATATTATCATTACTTTGCTCTTTCTGTAGATTATGAAATATTTTGATTTTAGTGAGCCTAAATCTTATTTTATGGAACAAAATTTAAACATGCTAAATTATTAGTTTTATATTCTTTTCACATGCTTTTTTTAAAAAACATAATAGTACATTTAAAATTCATAAAAAATATATTACTCTTGAATGTATTTTTTTCTCTTTATAATTTGCAGTTTTAGATCTTTAATAAAATTTCATAATTATATTTTATTTTGCAGGTACTTTGGATGTAGTTTTTGGGGAAATAGATCGTTAATTACTTAGTTAATAAAATTATAAAACAATGTAAATATGTTTAAAAAAAAACTGGACTTTCAGATTGTTGCAGCTGCACATCAAATGTGAAGCTGTGAATAAATAAAAAGAGCTGAAGTTTCTTATTCATTTATTGGAATAAGCAATATCACAAGTATCTTCAAGTGAAATATTAACTAGTGTATGTTTGATCGAAACAGATTTACAATAAATAAATAAATAAATCATAGAAAATAACATTACATATTTGATGATTCGAACAATCTTTTGATGTAACTATAAAAAATGATTAAAAGTTTTATACAACTTCATGCATGAACTTTTATTGATCGATAATAATTAGTATATTGAATAAATATAAGCATGCTAATAAAATAATCCAAGGAGAACTAATCATTTTCATAATAGTTATGAAATATTACATTTCACAATATTTTTAAGTTATCTTATGTAGTGATAAGGCATTTGATGAATTTTTTCCCCCCATGGAATGTCTAAAAATTAGTATTCAAAATGAAATAATTTTATGAAAGCACATCTCAATGAGGAATTTGCTGAAAATGTATTAAATTTATTCAATCCATAATAAAAAGGAAATGTAAGTTACTAAACTTATTCTATATAAATTTATGAAAATCAGCATGTAGATTAAAAATATTTTATTTCACATTTCTTCAAAGAATGTTAAATTTTAATAAGTTCCAAAACATATTCTTTATACTTATATATGGAATTCAGTATAGGAAGCCTTTAAAACTAATGAGAGTCAATTTACATTTTCGGTCTTGATTCCCCTTTCTTTTTCAGTTGGAAAATAAGAATGACAATTACAACTTTAAAGACTTTGATTAATTTTACATAACAACAGAAGCCAAATAGCATGTATTGCTTGTTTATGTTTCATTATTTTAAGTTAAATTCTTCTCTTTTAGATATGACTTGGAAGAATTTTATTGTATTTGTTTAAAAATCTAACACGCACGCTATCACAGTTCAAATTTATGAAAAGATAAAGCAGTTTTTGAAATACCTCTGTCCAAATCACACACAAAAGCAAATGAATTCATTGATAGCACCAAACTGTAATTTGCTTATACAATAATTAACATCATTGGGTTCTTATGGGCTATACACTATACTTCTGTTTTAAGAGTACTTACATATAAAGAAGGTGTTGACGATTATTGTTAAACAGTGAACACAATTCATTCAATATGCATTTCATACAAATAAATATTTAATTATTAATCTACTATGAGAGTTTCTTCTATAAATTAACATACTAACAACTGTATAACTCACCAGTGACTCATATTTAATATCTAGTTATACCAAACTACCTATTTAATTTGATGACTCCCTTCTCTATTACATATAAGAAATAGCAAAGAAAAGGGAACATCTAATTAGATAGATTTTCTGATATCAGGTTTGAATCATGGTAGTGAACATGTTAAATTTATGTGAATTAGAACCTATGAGGCTCATTGAAAAGACCAGGAAACTTCATAAAAAATATATATATATACAGGAAATATTCTTTGACATTTTTTCTGATTTCTAAGTTTTTTTTTTTTTTTTGACCTGACATATTTGTTCTATTTTTAGCTCTTAAGATAAAGAATTTTTGTTTTCCTGAACTCTTAACACATAAATTAAACTCCTAAAGAAGGCCTTTTGCCAAAATCCAGTTAAGGAGTTTAAAAGCTGCAATGTTTTGTCTTTTATACATATTGATTATATTTCATCATTGAATTTTTCAATTATATCATTATATTTCTTAATGATATAATTTTGAAAATAACTACATTAAATTTAGTAATAAGATTAATCATCAAATTAAAATAGACAGCTGTCTTTTGAATATCCAGAGAACACCATAATTTTTTGCAAACTTACATAAACAAGAAATATTAATTATATTTTGAACACATTCTGATAAAATATTTTTCTCGAAGAATACTAAGTATGAAAGATGCAAAGTTTTATGAAAAAATAAGAACACTGAGTAAAAATTTCTTAAGAAAGACAAGATTTTCTTGGTTAAGTTTAAATTAGAAAAGAAATATGAAAGCTTACTGGATTTTTCATAAATAGAGGTTTGAATAATGGAAGTCAAAATATTTTTTATGTCATCTCAACTATTTAGCACTGTAAACAAAATTGTTTTTGAGTATTTGCCATACAAGAATATTATATTTAGCAGTATCAAAAAAAAATTATAAATAAATTGAAACCCAGACCCTAGCTCAGTTTTTCGATCTAAACTTTTTGCTATTAACAACGTTTTGGAGACTGATAATTCCCAAATTTGGATCCTCACAGACAGTAAGAGCTCAATACAATATTTAAAGGACTGGCCACATATTCATGACAAGTTGGGCCAAGACATTATCTCCAAATTAACTACATTCGCAAGGATCGGATCAGTGAGCATACAGTGGATCTCGTCTTATGTGGACATCCACGGAAATGAAACTGCAGATGCTCTGGCCAAGGAAGGAAGCATAAGTACCAATCCCCCCTCTTCTAGATTGCAGGCCTCAGAGATCCAAACCTTGTTTAAACTAAGGACTAAAACGAAATGGAGGATTCCCCCAGAGCATGACTGGTATGTCGGTTGGCATCCAGGCTTGTCTCTTGCATGCACCAGTCCAAGGAATGTTCAAACACTCTTATCTAGGTTAAGGTCTGGCCATACAGAAAATCTTTTCTTCATCAGAAGCCAAAAGATGTATACTCCTAGCCATTGCTCGGCCGATGCTTCTCCCCCTCATATCACTGAATGTATTGACGCCTTTGTAAGGCAGCTGGTGAATGAGGGGAAGTCGGTTTACAATCTTATCATGAGATTCAATCTCTTGGACTTGGTTTGAATTGGTGTTCAATCCAAAAGGGATAAGAAACAACAACATCATAGTTTTATTAATGTATTATTGTCCAGAGCTCTAGCTTCATTATTCACTAGAAAGTAAAAAACTCATATTCTTCACAATGAGTATTTTAATCATTCTTTAATTTTTTCCCAAATTTTATTACTAATCATCCTTAATTAAAATTGATTTTGTACTCTATACGACACGTGCAATATATATATATATATGTTTAAGCAAAATATTTTTAAATAAAGCACAATAATAATTTCAGATATTTATTCTTTATGACAAAAAATCAAAATGATGCAAGATGTATTTCATTATTTGTAAAAAGTTCATATCTACCTAATTTTGCATTTCTTTTAGCAAGCCAATGAATAATTTGTTATAATGTGACATTGTACTTGAAAGGTAGATTTTTAAACAGTGTTCACTAATGTAAATATATGAAAAATTGAATGTCTGTAAATAATGCAAGAGAAGCTCTTGTCATTTAAAGAAAAATCTGAATTGAAATAGAGCGATTTGGAATCATTTATCTAAATAATTTTATAAATTAATAATAATCAGAAGTATGTTTATCCAGTTATTGCACAATTTCAGAGTAAATTTTTGTATATAATAAAAAAAATTATTGCTAAAATATAGCAACCAAAAAATAAAACATTCTGACATATTTATACAAAGCTTATATACAGTAATAACAAAATTATCAGTATGCTACTTAAATAATCTCAAATGGTCTTATAAAAATAAGTACAGTATTTTCAGTAAAATTCGTACTGATGTATGTGTATATATATATATGTATGTACAATTAATATAAGACATTTAAAATGGATAATAGCAATACTTCATAAGTTTGCTTGAATGATATAAATATTTGAATTTTCTGAAAGCACATAAGTTGGGTCCCTTTTTCATCTTATGAATCAAAATGGGATTGAAGTTGGGAAGTGAGTTAAACTTCATACGATGCAAGATTTTCGATGTTCCTTGGAGGGCTTTGACAAGGAAATATCCACAACAGAGGTGAACCTTGAAAAAAATCATCCTTATTAAATGAGAAATTAAGCTATTTTTTAAAATTTAAATATAAAAATAACTTAGGAGAACCTGTAACACAAAAATTATCAAAAAATAAATAAGAAATTTTGCACATTTTTTTTTTTGTGCTATTCTGTATAAATAAAAATTGAAACAAATAACTCAGCCTGGAGATTCATTTAAAAAAAAAGAGAAACAATGAAATTAGAATATTTGATGCAAATTATAAAATTAGAATTTAAATTGTGTTAAAATAAATCATGATTTTTGGAATAACCAGTAAGTTCAACCTCTAAAATGGAATAATATTTCGGCAGATGAAGCAAAACCTTCGCATGTTGCTTAATGTAGTTAATATGCCAGGTGACAATAGCTTGATTTAAAAAGATTCAAATTGATGAAATAGCAATAATAAACCATTGTGCTTAAAAATTTTTTTAACAAGTTTTATAAAAAAGATTTCTATAAACCAGTAAAATGTAAACAAAAGAAATCTGATCTCAAATGGGCAAATACTTTTCAAAATATAATGCCAAGAGTACATTTATGCAGTTCATGTACTACAGTGATTAGAAGAAAAAAAAGCAGCCAGAATTGTGGCATAAAGCTGAAAGTATCAATTTATTGGTTTATTTGTTTTATCTCCTTCACAGTAATGTCTTCTGACACCAACGAATTTCTGCCAGTTTTTTTCCCAAACATTTAAACACGGCTTTAAATTGTTTTTATAAAAGTCCTTCACAGTTCATAGCGAATTTTCTTTTATCAAATTATTGAATTCAGAATGATGTCCATGAACAGGCATTTCAATCATGGAAACAAACAATCACACTGTGCCATATCATGTGAATATGGTGCTTGTAGGTAGTATTTATTGAATGTCTGGTTAAAAACTCGTGAATAATAATTACTCAGTGAGAAAATGTATTATAGAGTGTAAATTTATAACTTTTCTCATTTGGGTCGTTTTTAATAAATTATTACTTCATAAAAACACTCAAATAATGACTTTTACTGATTCTCTGGCTAGTTGGTAAGAATTTAAAATACACAACATTCAAAGTAAAGAGACAACATTATACGAACAAGTTTGATGAAATCTAGCAAGATGAGAGCTGCTAATTAAATTGTTGATTAAAATCTAGATGAACCCATTTGCTTTTAAATCTGATGATTAATATTTTACAACTATCCAAATGATAGTAAAACATTCTTCCGATAACCTCTATTATTTCTCCATAGATCTAAAAAATTATGCAAAACCTCAAGACTAAATTGCATGATATTGTTGCCAAACTTTGATTTTTCTTTGAGTCTAGCCAAATATGATAAGCCAATTAAGGCTACTAGTAGGTCAACTGGCAAAAATCTGATAGCATACACTTAAGTCTTACTTCCAAAACATTGAATAAAAAAACCTACATGAAATTTTAAAATTCAGAGTACAAAGTGCAGTGATTCACAATCATGACTGTCTGTATATTAACTTTCAAGGCTGTAAATGTAATAGATATGTTAAATGCAGTAAACATGCACACAAATACTTCCTTTAATATAGATATCAGAAAGCATACCTATGACAACTGTGTACTATATATAATGCTAGTATAAATGACAATTTCATTTTCCAATAAATGATAATATCCAATGGATATTGTAGAATCAATTAAAGATCTAGAAAATTCACAAGTTCCACAATATAATAATGAGAATAAATTTAAATTAAAAAGTAATGAAGAAAACACAAATTATTTTTTATAGACACTCTCCAGTGGAAATTATGTCAGCATATTATTCATATTTTGCTACCAATAAAATACATCAAAATTCAGGCAAAAGTTATCTATATTCTTTTGTGTATACAAGAGCAAGTATTTTTGAATAACCATTTTACCAGACAATTAATAGATATGTAGCAATATTTTTTTAACTAAATCAAAGATTGTATTATAATTATGGTAATACTAAAAATAGATACCATATAAGAGAAGATTAAAATGATACTTAAGTGCCAATGTATAAAAACAATTTTAAATAGGATAGATAATAATGTCAAATTTCATCTTGATTTATATGGATATTTTCTTATTAACATTTAAAAATAATAAATTTAGCTTAGCATTATTAATTGATTAAGACAAATTTATGTAAAAAGAATAAAAATTGAAATGAAATAAAATTTAAAAGAAATTTAAATAAAAATCAAATATTCTGTCAGTAGCGATTTTAAATATTATGCTCTTTAATTATAAATTTACTAATTTTCCTATTCTAAGAATATATATATTACACTAAATGAAAAACAAACTCTGTCCAAAAATTCTTTACCTCGTCCAAAAACTTCACTCAAAAGAGCCATTTTTGGTTTTCTTGGTCTATGAGGTCCTTTTTTCTGTAAATGCTCAATAGCTGTTTCATCAGACAATATAGCTTGAAACTAAAAAAAATAATGAAACAATATATGAAATATCAAGTAAATATAATTTAAAACATCCATTCCATTTATTTCTCAGTAGTATTCCAAAATAACATTAATTTATAAATGAATGAAAGGATGTTACTGGAATCTGGTAAACTTCTATGATTTTTTTTCCATTAATTTAAAAACTCAAAATTTTAAATTATTCTGATAGAATCTTAAAGATTATAATATCTCTTTCTTATACTTGTTATTGTATTAAATTTTTTAACTGTATTAAACTACATGAAATCAGTTATTACAGAAATATTTATCTTTTTAAATAATGAAAAGGTAGTTTATACAATATAACAGAATTAGAGAAAAAATTTAATAATTGTAACAATTTTATGATACCTTAATTTCTAAATAAACATTAGCAAATTAAAATAAAGGAATTAGTTGTAATATTAAAAATTATTATTTTTTTATTAATATTTTTCTTCCAGAATGGCTTCAATGGAACTGTTAAATTTTATCCTATTTGAGGGACTTAACTGCTAAGATTACATACAAATCATTATTTAAAATTTTAGATATATTTTATTATTTGCTTATGAAAATGTAACTAATACTATAAATGATAAAAATCATTAATTAGTTAGATCATTTCAAAATTCTACTTAAAGAGCAATATATACCAAGAATGAAAAAATAATAATTATTTTTCCTTTAAGAAAGAGATCTCATGAAAATAATGAAAAAAAAATTAGCAATTAATTAAAAATATACATAAATATGTTTAAAACAATAAGAAAAAACAATACACATATACCTGATCACACATTATAGCAATTACAAATACTCCAAATAGAATACTTTCAATTAAAAGAAGCACAGTATGTATCCTAAAAAGTGAAAATGAAATTACCTTAATTATAATATACACAAAAATTAATTGCAAATATATATACATATTTAATTTTCAAAATTGTGGAAAGGAAGAAAGGAATTTGTTATTTGAAAATACCAAAGAAAGATAAACTAAAAGGTAATTGTGCAATTCCTTTAAGTGACTATTAAAGAACAAAATATTTACAAAGAATTTGTTTAACGCATCTCATTAAATTAAATTATTAAAATGTATTATAAAGTAAATAGATTACAGTAAAATGTTGGCATTAAAACATTTTAATATTTTAAAAATTCATATAATTCTCAAATATAAAAACAAAATATGGATTCAATTAGGGTAGTTGGAAACAAATTTTGCAGATATAATTTTTGCTTTCTCAAATACTAAATATACAAAGAGAAAGTATTGTAATCACCAAAAAAAATCTGAAAATGAGACTTTTATGAGCCCCCCCATCCCACAAATTTAGTGTAGATCAATATCAAATCTGTCAAAGAATTAACTATCTGATGATCTACATTCTGCATGCATATAAATGTTATAATTCAAAAACACAATGCAGATAAATAGATTTTTTTTTATCAATTTAGTATCTAAAGAACAGAACCTTATGAAATTTCGAGCTGCATCTGTCAAAAGGTTAGCTTCAGTCTGTTTATAATTTTACAGCATGTAAATACGATATTACTCACAATTACAAAAACATAAATAAATGAAAGTTGTTATTTGATCTTGTGATTATAACTCTAGCTCTGTGTCATATTTTGATTTCAATTGGCAGAAAAAAAAAGAGCACTAAAAATGCATATTAGGTTCTCTGGGACCTATGTATTAACTACATCAGAGTGATATTAATTGCACCATCCCCCCCCCCAAAAAAAAAACCACCAAAGATCACATGCAAATAGGTTCTTTGGTAACTATTGTTTGCTAATGATATGCAATTAATAATACACAAGAGCTAGTTTTCCTCATTATATTATAAAGCACATAATATTCATATACAAGATTCTGAAAATAAAAATCTAAGTAATCATGGTGTTCATAGACAATCCCAAGGTTCACAATTTTATGTGTGGTTGGGGAAAGCGATAAGACTTTTAAACCCTCTAAATTGAAGTATTTTTGCTGTTTTTCAACAAAGTGGAATATTGATCTAAAACAAATTCTTCCTGAGGGTCTTATGCTGTTGCGATAGTTCAATAAAAATTTGTTATGTGTTGTTGACTTCTGCAAATGCTCTTTTTGAGTACACTTCAGCAGCATTGTACTGCCAGTGATTTTGTGCTTTCTTATGGAATAAGGCATAGTTATTCATTTTTGAGCTTGCTTGACCTTCCACTGAAACCTACCAGATGGATTATCTGCAATAATATATATATTTTTGTTGCAATAAAAGCCTATTTGTCACATGATGATTTGCCACAATATGAGAACACAACCCAATTTCTCAGGAGAAAATTCAAAACTGCAATTTGGTACATCTTTGTAATTGTTATAGCCTATATATCTAAAAAATATATAGCTTTCTTCAGCCTAAAGGAAGTTACATATTTCTTAGATGTATAGGGTATAACATAACCTGTATAAATGAATAATGAAATTTATGTAAGTTTTGGTTTTAGTTTTTTGAACACGTAACTAAACAAACATCATTGCAAAAAAAAAAAAAAAAAAAATTTTATTTCTCATCTGTATAGTTTCAATAAAGTACATTAAAGCTTTTTCTATGAGCTCATTATTTCCAATAACTCCTTTATCCTAATTATCTTTCTTGATCATAAAATAAATTATTAATAATTCGATAAATATTTTTTAAGGTTCCTAAACAAAAACTCAATGATTAATTCTAACAACTTTAAATTCTAACATTACATTTATGTAGAGAAATTAATTGAATCAGTCCTCAAATTAATTACATCACATTATATAATTAATTTGAGGACTTATTAATTATTTACAACTACTCATCATAGTTACTTATATATGCAATTGTTTATAGAATGAAGTATTTATTTGCCAATTAAAAATTACAAAGGCAAAAGTTTCTCCATTTATTAACAATGATTATAAAAAAATGAATTCATACTTGGTATATATATACTAGTTCTCATGCCTAAAAACAAAATATCATTTTGAAAATTCTGATAAGTTTGATATAAAAAAAGAAAGTTACTTATGACAAAAACAATTTACAATATAATATTAATGATATATGATAAATATTACACTATTTTAACAATAATCTATTTATCAAAACTGTTTCAAAGAATACTCTAAAGGAGGTGCACCTGATGACACAAACTCTATGGCTTAAAATTATTTAATTACAAATAAAGAAAGTCACAATTGTAAATTAAAAAAGTATAATTATATAAATTAAAATTAAATTGCAACAGAATACAAACTATAACAACATGAACTGAAGAGCTTGCTAAGCTTCAATATATTTAATAGTTTAAATTATTGCAAAATTTGATGACCTTCAAAGCAGCTGCCTGTCTCATAATATGGTGATCAGAAAAGTCGAATTTCCCCCCTATTTCCAGAATCAAACTTCATTAAGTCTTGAATTTTTGTATTTCTCAAAGAAGTGTTCAGCATTAAATTTGGTCATCAAATCAAAATTTCTACAACAATAAACAGCAATTTTTATAATATTGTATTTAAGTAAGGTATTTAAAAAAAATATCTTCTGAATGAACAAATTATTTCAATATTAAATAGTATTTACCCACACAAATAATAAATAGTTTACAAATTTGTAAGGAAAAATTCCAGAATATAATGCCAAATCTTTTAAATTTACAAAAAAAAAAAAAAAAATGACTATACAAAATGTATGCAAAACTGAATTAGACGGAGTTCGATTTATAAAAAAATATGCTTTTGAATGATTATAAAGTATTAACATTAGATTTGGTATTTTCAAGTTGTTTATTATAATTTCACATTATTTTTTGATAGAAATTATTATTTTCTATTTTTTTGCTTACCTCAACATATTTTAAATTATTCTTTTCTTTTTTTTATTGAATATTGTAAACTAATTTGTTACACCAATAAAACAGTCTTCTATAGTCATAGTTGGAAAATTCTTTCCAACTATAAATCTAAAATGTCTCAGTTACTTTGTAAAAATGAAATGATTTAAATTATTTTCATTAGAAAATGCTTTTTATATATTTCTGAAATATGAAAAGGAATAAAATTATAGGGCAATATTATTAAATTCTATAACAAATATGCAGCTTACAGCAGAATATCAGTAAAGCTAAATAATCTATAAAGATAACTATCACCAATTAAAAATTATTAAAGATATCAACATAGTAATCATACTTACACACGATGTTGCCGAAATACAATTTCTTTTTTACAGTCAGTACAGTCTGCAGTCCATGAGATAATAACCATAATAATTGAATATAAACTAGCTAAACCTAGTAAAGAAAATTATTTTTTATAAAGCTTTATACTAAAAAATGACATTAAGAGAAAAAAAAAGAGAAAAATAATCTAATTAGAATGAATAAGAATTTAAAAGAAATTAAATTAATTAAAGTCTCTTACCAACAAAAATCAAGAACTGAATAAAGTATTTTTGATTCAATTCACCAACACAGTTGTTAATCCTAAATAAAAATATAAGGAGATTAAACTCTTTGCTGTAAATTGAAAATGATTTTTTTTTTATTATTATTTTCATACCTAGAATAAAAAATTGGAAGAGACACATTCAGTAAACACACACAAATAAAGAAGGGAGGGGGGGGGCTGCTGCAAACTCTGTCCATGAAAATAAATGCTGAATTTTTTTATAATTTTATATGAAACATGCTTTACAAAAGAAAATCCTGTAAAAGTTATAGTTTGTAAAATTCTTATTTCAGACCTGATTTATATATTTGAATATTCATCAGATGATGATGAACTCATATTTAATAAGAGAAAAACATGCGAGAGTACTTTTGATCAAGCATGCATCATTTAAATTTTAACAAATTTGAAATTTTTAAAAGTAATTATTCAATTAAAAATATTTTTTTTTAATACAGCCAAATGCAGTTATGGGAAATATAATTAAATGATGGATAATTTATCATGTTTCATGACATTACATTCATTCTCTTGATATTTTAAATTTCTTTAGGAATAATTTCAATATTTCTTATATAAAAAAAATTCTAATCATATTTATCAAATGTAAGACAAATTAATGCAGCATTAAATCACATTTATGTTTTCATCTTGAACATTTTCCTGTTATTTACAATACTTTTTTGATGGTCTTTTTAGACAACTGAAACATTTTTATCAATACAAAGAATTTCCAGTGATTTGTCCCATCTTATACCATTATTCACCTGGTCCCTTGATAAATATTATAGATGAGTAAATAGTGTATTTTAAATAATTAAGACAAAATGCAAAAATTTAGTTTAACATTTTGTGTTTAGATGTGAAAGTATTTATTAATATTGATAATTCAATTGCCGCTTGTAATTCCAAACAAAATAAATAGTCTGATAGGTTCTCATTTTTAAAAGGAAAAATGCATGTTAAAAACCAACACTATATCCTTAATTCTGACATAATAAAGTTTAAGCCTGTTTTAACAAAAATATTTTTTATCTTTTAAAGATATAGTTTATATATGCTTAGGTATATTAGCTACATTTTTTTAGAAAACCTTTCACAATTTTGCTTTTTAATTGGAAAAATATATGTCTGATCCATTCATTGATAGTAGTTAAGAAATCAATATTATCCATTTTTTACCTAAGTTTTTTAAATTGAGAATTTCATTTGCTGATGATTCCAATTCATATCAATAGCTTCTAAATCTATCTGAATCAATATCTGATAAGTATAATAATTTATTCGTACTTTTATTCTTTTATGCAAAATCTCTATTTGAAAGAGCAGATGCAAAAAAGGCTATAAGATCAAATGTTTATGCTTCTGACTAAAATAACTATCCTTTGCACTTAGATAGAAGATGACCTTTACTTTTTTTTTTCACTTTGGAAAAAGGATTTTGCTTTTCTTTTTAATACTGTTCTAAAGTGCCTGCACTTTTTTATTCCCTTCCTTTCCTTCTCTCTCTCTCTTTAAATGGTCAAAGTCAGATATATAAAAATGATAGATTTCACTGAGTTTAATGGATAACCATCCTTGACTTATAGAGGGTCAAGGAGTCAATACAGAGGGTCATTTTAATATTATATATATTGGCCAAAATTTCATTGCCAAATTCCCTCTTCATTTGGGATAGGATGTTATGGAAGATATTCTAAAAAGGATCTGTAATCTGTATCAATAATTCAGATGTAATTTAAGCACTTTAACTGATAGTAAAATACAATAAGCTTTTAATTTTCAATACTAAATAATCTGCATTTTAATTAATTTTTTTATTACAATTGAAAATAAGATATTTATTATTACATATTTAAAAGTGGTTTAATATGTAAAGGATGCTTTTTATTCATTATTATATATGTTTTAATGAAATTTAATGCACATTAGTCTTTTCCATGTTCATCTGTTCTCTAAGGGGTTAATCAAAATTGGTATGAGGATAATGTACACATTTTGAAAGCACTCATTTCAAAAACAAATAAATCGAGCAATCAAAAAGGCAATTTCATTTGGAAAATTTGAAATGCAGTTATATATATAAAATATAATCAGAAAAATAAGAAATAAATCATTACTATTACAAATTTAATGACTTATTAAAAGCAAATTTACTCTGCCAAAAAGAAAAAAAACACCTATAACATACCATGGACAATGATGATCCATTCGGCGTATACAACGTCTGCAAATTCGGCAGTGATGAGCTCGAGGAGGTCTGTAAGTTTCACATCTTGAACAAACAGTCCAATCCTCCTTTGAGGAAAGAAAGAAAAGAAAAAAGTAAAAACCAAAATCAAATTGAATTTTTTGATATTAATTTATGTTATGAAAATGCATCAATCTTTTTACAAATTAGACATTAATTCAATTTTGTTCTCTAACAAAGTAAAATGGTACTATTATCAAAAGTCAATGTTAATTAACAATTATCTTATTTTAATTGAAGTATTTTAGATTGCATTTAGCAATTACTCCTTAATTAATTGTGTATCATGCATTATATTTAATAACAAACATAAGTAATACAAATTAAAAAAGCAGATTTTAAAATTTAGTTATAATAAATTCTAAAATCTAAACTTTTAAAGAAAATGCATAAAAATTACTGCATTTATATCTTTCTCCCTTCAATTTAGTATATGTAGTTATAAAGAATAATCATTTTTAGATTCTTCATATATGCAGTAAGTATTATATGTAGTTACAGATACATCAAATTAAATATCTACATGGGAATATTTCTACAAATAATTATCAATAAAATCTAATTTGGCTCTCCTTATTACTTTTTCTTATACTGAAACATCTATAAATTAAATCAATAATAAAAGCTTCAAGTCCCATCAGCAAGAAATCAAATATTAGAATTCTGAAAAATATAAATAAAAAGAATCACAAAATAAAATTATTTCTATTTACTTTATTCACAGGTGATCCAGCACCTCCACTATGCATATCAGAAAAGTCTAAATTGTTATCAGGGAAAGGAACTATTCCGGGATCTGAGAACACAGCACGAAGATGAGCCATGATAAGTAAAAATACTATGGTGTTAAAGCATACAACATTGAAAGCTCCCCATAAACTGGAAAAATAATAGAAAAATTCAATGGCTAATTACTCTAAATTAACAAATTTAAATTTAATCAGGAGAAAAATAAACAAGAATAAGTTATAGTTAATTACAGAAAAAAGCAACAGCTAATTTGTAAATATTTGATAAAATAAATTTTAATAAAGTAAAATTATATGTAACAGCATCCATTATATGAAACTGCACTTCACTCACATTTGATAACAGATAATTGCTGAGCATAAATATTGGTGGTAAATGTGATTTTTTAATTATCTTAGTAATCATTAAAATATCTAGGCAGCATCAAACACAGAAATTTTTCATTACGATATTAAAAGTAGGAAAAATGTAAAAGCTTATTTTATATATAGCATGGATTTTCAATCTATCATCAACCAGCAAAATAAGTTCCTTGAAAAATAAATAGATGAATGACAGAAAAAAATTTATAGTAATTTAATGACCATGCAATATTTATTTTTTGAAATAATGGAAAAGAAGAAAAAATATGCTTTTTGAAGTTTAACTATTTCCCCCCCCCCAAAACCATTGTTCCTTCTTTTATTACTCAATCTTCATTTGCAATCCATTGTTACAATATACTGAACATTAAACTTTTATTCCAAATTAATTGAAATGCTACTTTTAATTATAGATTTCATTATAATGCTAGTACAGTAAATTAAATTTCGAACAACTCCATAAGAACCAGTTTTAAAAATTGAAAAAAAAAAAAAAATTACAAAAATTAACCAATACATAAAATTTAAAAAATTATCAAAAAGGGATAAATAAAAGGAAGCATCACATGAATTACATTTGACTTATAGGAAAACATTAAACAGATTTGCAGATATACAATTTTTATGATAAAATAATGAATTTATTGTAAAAGGTATAAAAATTATAGGAAAAAAAATAGATATATAACTATTCCACAGAAGAAGGAAAAAAATTCATTCAAAGTGGGAAATAAAAGATTTTTGCAAAAAATCAAATTTAAAAACTTGGAAAATTATTTATTTACTTGAACCCTTAAGTTTCTAAGGCCATTTGAATTCAGTTGCCTTAAACTATTGGAATGCCCGAGTTTCTTTTTCAAAAATAAAAAAAATTCTTGCCACAAAAACCACAATGACAGCCCGTTTTCTCAATAAGTTGATATAAATAAGAGGATATAGCTTAGTTGATGGCTTTTAAGGGAAATTTCTTGATAAGCATAAAATTGTTTGAAGTTTTTTTTTTTTAAAAAAATCTGGTTTTTTAATTTATCTTAGTACAAAAAAGTGACTTTCCTTTGACAGTGTTTTTTCTTCTTTTTTTCCCCCTTCAGAATTTACATTAGAAAAATGAAAATTCCAAACATGTTGCTGGAAATAGGTAAAAAAAACAAAAACATTATTTTTATATTTGTTAAATGATAACAGACTGAATAGAAAGGAAAATTCAATAATATTAATTAACTTTCTAAAAATATATAATTATATTTCATATGAAATAATTGCTAAGTTTTGCTAGATTTGATAGCTAAACTCAAATTTTCCACAAAATGAAAATGGTCATGTTTATTAGATCCTATAAAACTAAAGTCTCAAATCTAAAGAAATTTGAATTATGTTTGATATAAATAAATTGAAAATAGACTTATTCAATATTCTCAACTATTATCTATCTAAAGTAGGGTTTACTAAATCAAACATCATTATAAGTTTGCTGTAGGTAAAAATTATATATGCATCTAATATGAGACATTAATAGCTCATTTTTTGCATTTCTTTTTGCTCAGAAAAAGCTGTTTCCTATTGTTTTTTAAAACTTTTTATATTTGTCAGTCTTAGAAAATCTATATAAATGCATAATCATTTATAATATGTATTAACATATATATTTCATCCTGTAAATATGAAATACCCCTTCATATTTAAACAGAGTATACTCCAAAATATATTTTATCCTATTTAGTATACATGGACAGAAGCAGTTCTCCTAGATCCATCTATTTGATGAGAGGATCTCTATGAAATTCCATTAGGAAATTATTTATATTACATCCTATTTTGAAGTTTCTTCAGCCCTTATTTCAAAAGACGGAGGAAAAAATTAACAAATATATATTCTTAATGATGAAAATTCTTAGCTGTCAAATACCTGAATAGTGTAAAAACAAATCTACATGATTTTAAGTAAATACAACCTATGATTCCATTCTCACTTCCTAGTCCTCAGATTCATCTAGGCAAATGCTCATAATGAACAAAGCCTAGGGTAGTCAATTAACTACATTTAACAAAGGAGGAGCAAAAATTTTGCATTAATATCAGGGCGAACTGAGTGGACAAGAACAGTATTATTAAAAAGAAAGTTTACTGAAAAAAAGAATTAATGTCTACATGTGATTTTCAAATCACAACACCAAGATACTCTAAATGTAAAAATCAATCCCAGTCATTTAACTACAAAAAATTGAAATATGATAGTATAAAAAAAATTCAGGAATAAAAATGCTCAGAATTAATAGAACATTATAAGATCTGGACACATTCAACAGGTATATTCATATATAAATGATAAACCAATACTTTCCCATATTAAAATTTCAATGTCACATATGTATAGATATATCTATATATAAGTAATAATTTAGCAGATGTGTGGCTGAAAAGAAGAAACTTTAGGAATGAACTTCGATTCATTTTACCATGGAGGACATAATTTTTATAAGGGTATGAAAGGTGGTACACCTTTTGTTTACACCAGAACACAGGAGCACAAATAAAAGTCATTTTTCTCTAAGTGATTTTACTATAAGATTCTGATAAGGATTTTTTTTTATACATGTAGATTTAGAAAATGAAATCTTAAATATCTTTGAAAGGAATGTTCTGGTGTTAAGTATTTTTATTCAACCACTTGTAGCATGAGATTTACCAACACAGCAGGTTTTTTTAAAGCACTTGCCGAAAACAATTAAATAAAAAACAAATAAATAAAAAAGTGGGAACTGGGTTTGGAAATAAGTGAAAATTTTAGAATGAAATAACTTAACATAAAAATTAGGAAATTAATTAGGATTTAAATTAGGAGATAGATTTTCAATATATATAATGGATTAAAATGTTATTCATAATTTCTAATGGACTTGAAATTCTAAATGTTAAAAATATACACACTTCAATTTAACTCTAAATTTACTAAAATAAGATGCTTTAAGCATTTATAATTCACATTTTTTTAAAAGAAAAAATTTAATTTTACCTTTGTGACATTGTCGGAATAACCATCCATTCTACAACGGCATAATCTGCATAAAATACTGCTAAATAAGTTAATATAATGCAGATTATACCACATGGATCAAATCGAAAAACCGCCATCTTTCCTAATTGTAATGTTCTAATTACATTTTATATATAAATATTCGGCGATTGTATTTATTTCTTCACAAAATGCAAAAAGCGACGTCATTAAATTCCATAATTCGACAAAAGTATAAACAAACAAAATAACGAAACTTTGTTTGCAGACAGCGCTTAGCAGCCATAACTAAGTTCCCTTGGTTACAGTGAGAAATCGAAACTTTCAGGAAATGAATCAATCAAATCAATATAATATTAAAAGAGAATGAAAAACTAGAAATTATTAAAATATATATTTCAATATTATAAGCATTTGCTCTGCTTTATTTCATTTTTTTCATTTTTTTAAAAAAAGATCAGTTTTGTTCCTAGAATTTACTTAGCTTTAACCGTGGCATAAAATTACTCATTTATTCATGTGACGCAAGAGTATTGGTGTGACAACACAAACGTATGTAAACAATATTCTAGAATATCCTGTTGTAGAAACTCGGACACTTGACGAATTTACAAACGTTTTATTTTAAAACTTGCTGATTGAGATTGAAACATTTTTTTTTCTGAAGGTGCGATAAATGTTATCTTTAATATAGAATTGTCATGTTTAAAATGTCATTTATTTCCGCCTTTAAACAAATGTATATATTGTATTAATCGATGTTGCGCAGTATTTAAAGTAAATTACCTGTTTTTTTTATCTACAGCTGCAGATTCTGTTTTGTTTATAATGGCTGGTTATCCTACTTCACCAAATGGACAGTTTCTTCCTCCACCAACATCACCATGTTATTCACCCCGAACACCACCGCCTCAGAGAGTTAATATTCCTCCGGCCGTAAGTTAATTTAAATGGATTTTATTAATGTCAAATGGGGTAAATTTTAATGTATTGTGTTCTACAATTCATATTTTAACTTTCTATCGCATTTCCCCTCTGTAGGCAAATTATGTCCCTCCATCTACTTCCCCTTATCCAGTTGGTGTAAGTTTTCTTTTCTCTTCATCGCTTGTAAAATTGCTTGGCTTCTGCTTGCTTACCATTATGTAATTGATTTTTCTGCCATGAATTTTATCAGCTATAGGTTACTTCAAATAGAAATAATTAGTCTTTTGTGTTATAATTCTGACTGCTTATGATAAATTCTCTTCAGGTTTTTTTTTTCTTTCTAATTGATATCATTCTTCAAGGAAAACATCACCTCTGTTTAGTTCTAAATTTTAAAGAATATCTTATAAGTGAATGATAAATTAAAAATTTTAAATATATAATACATAGAATAAGAATTTGTATGATATTGAGGGAAAAAAACAAACACTTCCAACTATTAATTTTAAATATGCCATTTTTGTGAATATACTTCTAAAGTTTGCATTATTATTTAGAAACCTGTGTTATTTGTTCATATTTTCTTATTATATATATGTTTAAATTCGATTGACAAGTTTTTCTTAATAAACTTAAGTTTTCTTTATACTCTTAGCAAACTTTTTTTAAATATATATCTCACAAATTTATGTTATGGTTCTATTAATGGCAATACATTTTAAATAAAAACTGTTAATTGGAAGAATTCTATAGAGTATTTTTGCTAATGAAATCTGTGAGACTGGTTTATTGGCTTGATAAAAAATATTGTTTACTAAATGTTCTAATTTTTTATCACTTTTTCCTTGTAAGAATAATGCCAAGAAGTACATTACTGTAATTTAATCTATTGTTCTGAGTCATTCCTTTGTTTTATCCTTGGTTCAGTGCAGATATTAATAGCATATTTCAAATTCTTTGTTATTACCTGTAGTTCAGTACCTTCAGTCAGCTTTTGTTTCCTCTTCAGATAAAATATGTGGCAACCCTTGTTGAGAGTATTATAGAATATTATATTAAATCTGAAATTAGGTTAATTTCATAGATAATGCTTGTAAAATTTTAAAACTGTGACTTTTTGGTTCAATTAGCTATTTTCTACTCTTTTAAATATAAATGTTTGTGTAATTAAGCAGCATAATTTATAATTTTTGCTCTTTGTGTATATTTTGCTTTTCTTTTTGGCTTTTCTGCTAATGATAATTATCACTTTGATTTAATCATTTAATTCCCATAATTTATTTTTTCTGTAATATGATAATATGAAATCATAATTTAATTTTACCTGTTTTCTTATTATTGTTTGATTGTTTTTGCTGTGCATATTTGAAAAGTTCTTATTTGTAAATTTTATATATATATTTATTGCCTATTATAATGAATTTATTTTTAAATAATTGAATTATATAATGAATTTATATCTTTTGCTTTTTTTTTCTCCCACAAATATTTAATATATATGTTTAAAAAATATTTGAAATATTTTTCTTTCTAAAATAGGGCCTTCAGGGCACATTATCATCTGTATCGAAAGAATTTAGTGGTGTTTTAAAAGGATTAACAAAAGTTGGTACTAAAGCTCTAAACAAGGTTTTAGATCATCCAACATTGGTAAGAAATATATACATATCTTAATAATTTGAAAGTGTTAAATTTTTTAGTTAAAAATATGTTAAACACTGCAAATTTTATAATATTCAATTTTTTTTATTTGCTTATATATTGCATTTATATTATGATTTCACTTTAATATGTTGCAAACTATTACAGATAGTAAAATGAATAATGAATCAGAAAACTATTTTCAATATTTCAGAGTATAAAAGATTCCAAATAAAAATATATTCCCAAATTATCTCTCATTTAGTAAATCAGTGGAACTTTCATAAATTAGGATTTTTAATTAATATAAAATATTCTCTATTAGATAATGCCCAACATTAAAAAATTTTTGTTGACCATTCCTTTCTTATTGTGCTAAAGGTGCCTGAAATTTGAATTTCAACTTGTTATTATTATATATGTTGTTATATACTTGTATAATGTTGAATAACACAAGAGTCAACACCTAGTAATTTCCTAGCTCTTCCCTTCAGGGGATTTTTATCATTGAAATTTAATCATATATTATCTGCTTTAAGGAATTTTTCTAGTGTTAAATTGACTGATATTATTTAGCAAGCTTGGAATTATTACATGTCTTCTGTGTTTTCACTAAAGTTGATATGGCAAAAACGAAAATATTTTTAAAGTATTATAATCTCTCTTGATTTATAATTATTCCTAATTTTTATTTTAATTGTCTTTCAACCTTTGATTTTTTTTTCTTCTATTATGAAGCAATCTGAGTATATTCTCTTTTTATAATTTATCTTAAACATCAATTATTTTTTATACCATAATCCTTTTATGTTATTAAATATTTAATATTCATTCATTGCTTCACAAAAGTTGAACAGCATAGTTTGGATAAACTGAATCAAATGTTTATTATTTAAAACCTGTTCCTTGATATTGAATAATTAAAACTTCATGTATAAATTAAAAGTTTAATTCTAAGGATAACTGTCATTCTATAAATATTGCTTTTATTATAATTAGTAGAAATTTTGTTTTTCTTAGTAAAAATCTGATTATTTAGCATTATTGGATAAAGTAACTTCTGAACATTACACATGAAACATTAACATAAAAAACATTATATATGAAAAGTGGTTATTTATGGGAAAAGTCAACAACAAATTTAAATGTTTTACCAAAATTTTTTGCATTTTTTGTAGGAGAATATTAAAAGTGGGAATGTCGTGCAGTTTATATCTCGTATCACTGGGCAGTCTCTTCAGATACTTCAAACCCCTGAAGGGCGTTTAGTTTTAGATAGCCGTGGAGGAGATGGCCATCAGTTTCATAATGGTAGGTATTCTTACCATTTTAATTTTATTATTTGCCAAGGTACACTCAAATTTTAGTTTATTCTTAATCTTTTAAATTTGTATCTGCAAGCAGTACTGATAAATAAAACACCGATTAAATGTTATGTACTCAATAATAAGGGTATTAAGTCCAGTGCTTTGGCTAATTTAGTTTCTTATCAAAACGGGCTAAATTATCATGACCAGATGTCTCAAATTAGCCGAGGCAATCCTAAATTTTGGCTGTTCGTAAAAGTGTATTAGATACTTCAATCATATATATATCTCTCAAAATTCAAAGGCCAAATTTTAAGAGCAAGCAAAATGCATATGAAGAAGCATTTTTTTTTTTATAGATCAATATAGGGTCAGAAATGAAAAGTGAAGGTGGAAATAATAAGAAATGCTGAGAATCATGAGGCCCGCATCTGGTTTCTTTATAAGATACATGTGTATTTTCTCACTCCATCAAGCAAGAATCACTCAGTAGGGATACATTGTTTGAAGCTTGCATGTCATTTAAATTCAATATAATTGTTTTGTGGGGGATTTGATGATATCAACTATTAAACCACCATAACTATTTGATATTTTTCTTCTCAAAAACTTGTTTAAGCAACACCATTAAACATGTATATTGTCTGCTTTAAAAATATTATGTAAATAAAGATTTTTGTTTTGTTTTGTTTTTCATTTCCTTGATATTTTGTATTTTTTTTCACCTTCACTGCTGGGAGCTTAATCTTTCCGTAATGAGAGTATACATTTTTATACTGGCCTACTTCCGATTCAAAATTCAAAGCCCCCAATGAGAACATTCTTTTTATATCTCTGATATCTAAATATTGAATCAATTTTTCACATTTTGCCACCGATTTAGCAGCTTCATGATCAGTTTTCCTTTTTAAATTCAATTCAGCAGATTCTTGTTCAATCTTTCTTTGCATTTTCTTCTTCATCTGATATTGCTGGAAATCTTATAACAATTTAAAAGATTAGTGCAGGGTTAACATGCGTATTGCTTAGGTACTCAGATGATTGCTAGTTAAGAGACGAGGAAGTTCCACTACTCAAAAAAGGTAAACAAATCGGAAAGTTATTCATCAGTGTTGTCACAAATAGTGTATCTAAAGATACAATTAATAAATAATGTTGTTTTAAACTCATTTGATGTTTTTTTTGTAACCATTTTATTGTCAAGTACAATATAAATACTCACTATGAATAATTTTCATTAAATATTTCAAGCAATACTGGTAAAATCAGCACAAATGTCATGAGTCAGGTGATTCACTATCTACCAATCTCAAAGCGAATAAAACACAATGTTTATATGCAAAAATTTTTTATTATATGAATTCCAATGAAATAAATGTTTAATTAGAAAACTTTAATTGAATCAAATGTAATCATGAATAAAAGTAAAGTGAATTCTTTTTCCACTTTTGCTACATAAAGTGACTGAATTAATGAAGATGGCACATATTTTTAAATATTTTTCTTGACTGAAGAATTTTGAACATTTCTTTACTTATCATTTAACAGCTCATGTTAAGAAAATTCATCAGATTTGCCTCTTTAAAAATAAAGATTTTAAAATATTTAAAAGAATTATCTACTTTCCATACTCCCTTTAGCTTTTATTATGGGCAGAGTGCAGTTTCCATAATATAACATTTGTAGATGAATCAAATTGAAGGAAAAATAATACATTACTTTTGTTTCTTTATCTTTCTTACATACATTTTTAAAAATAATTCTTTCCAAATTATTTTATTTATTCCTTTATATAGTTTTGATTTCATCCATTACTTTATATATTCATTTTTAGGATCCAGGATTATTCATGAATTCTAGAATATACCAAACTCATGTTTAGAATTTAACTATTAATTGCTTATACAGTCATCACCAAATTGAAATACACTTGCCTGTTTCATAAATGAAGTTTTTTTCTGATATATCCCAGAGTAATTTATTTAATATATTTAATAGATATATTCTTCCTCTAAGAGAATTAGAACTTGATATTGCAGAATCATAAACTTTATATAAAGTTCTGTTATTGTTTAGTTACAAATATGGGCTTCATTCAAACTTAAAATGGTTTAAAAGTTTGAAGAGTAGATCTTCGATATCATTGTCAATTAATTGCAGTTCAATCATATTAAAAACATTCACCTTAAAGTGAATTATTTATCCTTATTGTTTAATATAATAAGGACAAATTTAATGTTAAATTTGTTTTAATTATTTTTTTATGAATTAAATTTCATATTAGTGTATAATTTTTTTTATCTGATTTTTTTAGCACATTTCACTGTTGTTCAAGATAGAGATGGCTACATTATGCTTCACAATAACTTTAATTATTTAGCAGTAAAGGATGGAGTACCTCAACTTTATTCTGCTGTAAGTAAATTACTTGTTGGAAATATTATAATTTTCATTTTTGCTTTCATGTATATAGCGAAGACAATTTCTAATTGATTGATTTTTTTTATGTTTAAATCTGATGTTCTTATTGGATAATCAAGGAAGGATACATATCAAATATCATCCTAGATAAAGCAGCTAAAAATAAACATAGCAGCCACTTATTTAGTAATTCTAAAAGCTTTTCTTTATTCTAATGAGAATACAAATTAATAATGTAGTTATGAGAGAAATTTCATTTTATTTTGAATAACTTCATGCATTTGAATAGATGGTAATGGTGTCAGTCAAAACAGTGGTATATACTTTTCAGAAATGTATGGTTGTATATAATTTAAGAAGTTCAGTAGATAATAATTCTCTTTTATATACTAAATTTTCTAGTTCTTCAGACATGTTCTCAAAAAAAGTTTCCAAACAGTTTAATTCTATTTAATGATGAATTATAAGTCCATCTCAAATGTCATATAGTAGTTTGCAAAGTTTGTGTTATGCAAAGATTCTTATTCTTGCAAATGTTTTACTGAAAAGTTTTTGGTTGTGTTTTTTTTTTCTCAAATTATTATTTTGCTTAAAATTGTATTAAATGTAGAAAACGTTCTTGATATATTTCTAATAATTAAAAGCTCTGAATTACATAAAAATTGTGATTATCTGGAATTTATTATCAAAGGCATATATATTTATGTAATTTCCTTTTCTTTATGTTTAGAATAATAACAACTAAAAAAAATTGTAAAAGTTGAGTATTTTAATGAAATTTAATGTTAGATTTATTAAAACCACATATTTATTAATTTTTAGTTTTGGAACTAATATATAAAATATATATTTCATTATTTGTTTGCAAATATAAAATTTTTGTTACAATATTTTCTCTATTTAAGGGACCTGCTGGTCTTCCTACTCCTGAATGTAGGTTTAAAATTCGTGAAGTTTTGATGCATAATCAATTTATTACTATTGAAAGTGTTTCTGAAAGAGGCAGATATATTGCTATTATGCCCAATGGTCAGATGAAATCTGCCATTGCCACAAGTGGAGCTGATCAAGATACTCATTTTGCAGTTCGATTAATTGTAAGTTCAGTTATGTTGTGTTCAAACACATTTTATTGTAAATTAAATTTCTTAATAAATGTCATTAATGAAATTAAATAATATAGCAATTTTTGTGTAGCTAATATTTAATGAAATTTCTTGGAGATGAATAACTATTCAGCAGCTTATTAAAATTTGAATTGTTGAAAAATTATACTAAAGATACTTACTTATATATTAAAATTAAATATGTAACTTGCATTCAGTAATTGTGATATTGGCTACTACTTTATTCCCTTTTGGTTGATTTTTCAATGGAATTTCCATAGTTGTAATCTAAAGTTTATCTCACAGCAAACAGTTTTCACTTTTCAAAAAATATAAAGTAGTATGCTCTATAAAATACTTTATTTATGCTGTAAATATGATTAGAAGATCCAGTTTATGAGATATGTGTAATATAAAGAAAAATTGCTACTTTTTTATTAAGTAACTTTGTAAATAAATAAACAATATAATTTGAATATGGATTTGCTTTGGGATAAAAAACTAATATTTAATCAAACTTTCTTCGTATAATGTATAAGTATAAACTTAATGAAAACTTCGTATCAAGTTATCTTTAAATGTATATTATTGTAATAACATAAAATTAATCTTTTCTTTTCCTCCAAAAAGAACAAAGCTCCTTTTTTAGTTAAATGAAAATGTTCATTTGGAGTGAACAGAATAAGAGTTTGATTAAACTAAACATGAAAAACTGAAAGATTTAATTAACCTTAGCAGAACATATAATAATTGAAATATATTAGAACTTAAACCCTTATCAACAATGACTTCATTTTATATAAAAGCACCCAAGCCAAATTTCACTTGAAGGATTCTAATGCAATCTCATAATTGGAAAATAAAATAAAATGTAAGCAGTTATTAATTAAATTTAAAAAAATAAATTTTAATTCATTGTTACCAAATTTTTATGAAATAATATTAACTATCTTTATTAAATAGTTAATTGTGTTTTATGTGCATGCATGTCAATCCAAATCTTCATTTTGGTGCAATTGACAAGTAATTTTTTTATCTAATAAAAATGAAATCTTATTTGTTAATGTATTATTTTTTCATAATATTTATTATGCAACTATTTGCATTGTGTTCAACATGTATACATGTCATTGCTTGATTTTGATTGCAAAGTGTGTGTGGAACTTTTCAAATTAAATTTCAAGGTTAATTGGTTAAGGATTTAGTTAATGAAAAGGAAGCTCCAAAAAGGTTCTTGTAACTCTAGCACAGTTTTATTCATCTAATTTAGGTATAAAGAAAACTAAAATAATGATTATAAATTTATAAAATATTTTTACAGTTTACACCACATGCTAAACCTACCAAGGCATAGACTCTTTTATATGGAATGGTTCCATTTCTTGGCTCTTCTGCAGCTTTAAAGATGCTCCATAGTACAGTTGTTACAAGCCATTTGTGATATGTTGTAAGATTTAATCTTCTATCACTAGCTCAACTTGTATGATAATTGTATAATTAGGGTTTCTTTCTGTCTTCCTTTCTAAAGAGAATTATGTTTTTCTTAAAATGCATGATGTGTAAAATTTTAAAAAAATGTTTATGTTGAGATTATCTTATGTTATCTAAATCTGTATGCATATTATGTTTCAGTGGAGAAATTATATTTAGTTAATATGTTTGATTTGAACAAGAAATGAATTATTATTTTTGTTTATTTACTTTAATTTTATTTGTATATTTTTGTAGTATAGAGAATTTAAAGTGTTTTTTTCTTTTTCAAATTGTGATATAATACATAATTATAAAAAATTGTAAAGTGAGATATACGAATAAAAATAACCTTTTAAAATAGTCTTCAGAAAAGGAGTAGGTTAAATTTTTAATTATAATTCAAAATTTGTTGCATTAGTAACCAGACCAGCAAACAATGCACAATTTAATCTTGTTTTCAATAGCATTCAAATAAAATGTCGATGCATTAGCATTAAGCCTGTCAGAAAGATGCTGTCAAGACTGGTCCATTAAGTGCTGGTGCTTAATCACATTGTAAAATTATAGATAAAAAAATAACTGGTTTTTATTTATTTTTTGGCAACAGGATATTTGAAGCAGTATTCTTATTTGTCTTCATTATCAAATATAGCCATTCTCTGAAACACTTAATTTAGTTTAAAAATATCTTTTTTAAAAAAAAATTACTGATTGGCATATGTTTACATTTTATAGATACATCATTTACATCAAAAATACATTAAATGAGGAAAAAATATGTACAATATAATTTGAAAGTTTAGCATCTTGTTACTAATGCCATTTTTATACCATTAAAATATACAACAAAAAAATTGAATCAAATTATCTTTTGAACTTGTATTTACCATGTTTATAATACCATAAAGTGCACTTATTGCAGATTTAACAATGAAAACATCAACTATTTTCTGTCATTTTTCGTTTTCTCTTTTCAGATATAAATTTAATAAAAGTTTCATTGTTATCTGTTGCAATTTAAAATACCTTTCTATATTTATATATATAGGTAACAGCTTACTATGAAATGAAGCAAATACAGCAAATATTTTTAAACTTGTGATTTATTTTTAGCAACAGTACAAATTTCGCTTTGATGTTTATTCCATATTTAAATATTGTAATGAATATATGACAAATTTGCTTTACTTACAAGAATTTCTTTATTCTTTAATGGAATCTTGTCTCATATTTTGTTTTTATATTAAATATCTTAAAATTAATTTATCAGTGTTAATCCTTTACTATATCTAACATTATTTATCTGCTTTTTCTTTTTATTATCCTTGGCATTCCTTAGCAAAATATGTATACTACAGTTATCAAATAAACGCCCACTATTTTTGAAAAT
>JAPMOR010058131.1:476145-494397 GCA_026543865.1 Argiope aurantia | reverse complement strand
CAACTATTTGTTGAGCAAAGCTTTAAATATGTATGGAATGCTGATGTGTGATTGAAATTTACTAATCCAATTTGAACTTGAGAGCATAGGGTATGATTCAATATTGTTTGGAAAATTTCATGATGTTATTTAATTTCTGTACTTTCATTGTATTAAATACTGTACATTCATAAGCGAATCTTAGTTTCAAATATTATAATCTCAGGGTAGAATAAGCTATTTTTATGGTTATTTGTTTTAGAGAAGAAAAATAACCAAAGTAATTTTATTGTTATCTTAACTAATCATTTTGTTAGTTGTGATTTGCACTTTAAATTTTAGGCATTGTTATTGATGCATTTATTTTAGATCTTGAGATTTTCCCTTGCTTGTGAGTACAGAAGTTAGAAAATGAATGTCTGTTTAAAATTTTATTTCTCTGTGTGTTGACTTTTAATCTTTTAAAGGTATCTATCAATGTTATAGAAAATATCGTATTTTATTTTACATATTTGTTAATAAAATATTTATCAAGAACCCTGTTGTTTCTCTTGTTTCTCATTTTAAATCAATATCTTAATTATTTTTTTCTAAGAATAAATTTCATTTTCAAAATCCTAGCTGTAATTCAATTGATATATATATCAAAATATTCTGTGTCTCAATTTATTGAAATATTTTTATTTTGTAATTAAGCATTTGAATTTTATATATATATGTTCTATGCTTAGAAATTGAATAAGAAACCATAATTAGGTAAATATTTGATAATAATTTTGCATAATTATTTAGAAAAATATAACATGCTATATATATATATATATATATATATAATATATATATATATAGTAGGAGATCAGTTAATGAACATAATTCATTCAAATACAATGTATGTAAACTTTCATAACTATATATAACAGGTGATTAATTAATGAATATAACTTATTCAAAGGTGGTGCATTTTAAAAGTCCTTGATTGAATATAATTTTTCATAGTAATTAAATTAGTTTTGGTGATCCAAAAAATAAAAATTTCATCTTTTACTATATTTGTGAACAATAACCATAATGGATCTATTTCTTTCATCTTCTGCTGAACTTTTTAGGTTCCATAATAGTATCCTTTTTCTTTAAGAAAATTCTACATTTACAAAAATTCAGAAAATAGAAATCAACTTTGAAGCACTCTCAAAAGTTATTTATGAAATAAATTTCATTTTAGAAAGTGTTCATCATCTGAGAAATTAGAAGTGTTACCAAAAAAAAAAAAAGTATCAAGAAGTATTTTTTAAAAAAGTGCTACTTTATCATTAATTTGCCTAAATTTTTAAATTTTAAAACCATATATCAAATTTTTTTAATCTCAAATATGGCTATTACATTTCATTTCTTAAATGTTTTTCAGAATTTTTATGCTTTTCTCTCTCTCTCTCTCTCTCTGAAGAAAGATATTAATCATTCACACTATCAATAGTCCATGCATCATCTTCACTATAAAGTAAATGTGGTAGATAAGATGATGAATTTTTTCTTTACAGCCATATAACCAACCATATTTATAATAAATTTAACTGTGAAACCTTTGCTGACACTAGGCTTTTCTGCTTAAAAATTTTCGAACAATGTCAAGTCCAGTGTAGAACGACATGTATTTTTTTATATTCAATGTTTCGCTCAGTGGAAGCTGTGAAAATACAATTTGTCAATCTGCAGTGTTCGTTGTTTTCTATATGTAATAATTAATCTCTCTTTATAAATTTTTTTTTCATCTGAATATTTTAGAAAATTATTTATGTATCTTTATTCGAAGAGCAATCTCTAATTTAAAAAAAAATGAATGTTCCATAAACGAAGTATGTTTCTCTTGAGGCATGAAAACCATATTCATAAACAGCCAAAAGCGGAAAAAGAAAAAAGTTGGGAGAACGATGGCGATCTTCGAAAAAGTAAGTAAAGCGTGAGCAATATATATATAATCAGTTGTTCTCATTTAAAATCAAGTCTGATCAAATTGCAGTTCGGATCCTCTAAACTCAATTGCAGAGATCTTTCTTAATCTTCAAATCAATCAATCAATCGAAGTTGAGATGCAGTTTCCAAATCTTTTGCACAACATTGCTTTCGCTTGTATTTGTTTCGTAAGGCATTATTTGCTGTTGCTAGAAGACAGCCCGAACGGCGTTTCTTTTACTTGTTAATTACGAAAAACATGAAGTAGGAAAGGAAAACACTGAATATGAAAACACAATTTTAGAATTATGTTTGTGAGCAAAGTGACGTAAACACCTTTGTTTGAAATTCGATATGTCATTTTTACACCACGTTTGCAGATTTTTATCAAATTTTTAACAAAATCTATTTGGAGAAAGTTGTTTGTCTGCAGTTCGAGTACAAGTAAACAAGATAGCTCCAAAAGCACACAAAGCTAAGTGAAAAAAAAAAAATTTGGTACTCAGGTTAAAACATCTAAAATATAGACTGTCATCAAATTTTGAACCCAATCTGTCAAAGGATTGGCCGCCTGTCAATCGGTGTCTTCGCATGCATGTAAACGCAATGACTTGAATAAATGAAATTAAGTGGTGGAAAAAACTTTGAGACCACAGGTGAAATTGAAAACTTTTAACTTTACTAAAAAAAAAGACACATTAAATAGTATATAAATACAAAAACATAAACATTTCTTCATATTATTATATAGAGAAATTAATGTAATTATGCATTATACTCAAATGATTTTTTTTCATAACATAAAAGGGTGGAAAAAACTTCGAGACCACAAAGTTAAATATTAATTAAATGTATAGCATTACAATTTTTAGTACTTCGTGTGTTTTCCTTTCACACGAATTACTTCTAAAAGACGATTCTGGAAGGATTTTGCGAGGTTTTTGCTTGTTAGAATCGGTATTTTATCCCATGCTTTTAAAATAGCAGCTCTGAGTTCAGACATAGAATAATATTGTTTACCATTTTCATACACCATGCGTGCAAGCATACCCCACATGTTCTCTAGGGGGTGAGGTCTGGACTTTTGGCCGGAAAATTCATAAAAACGTATTTTCAAAATCAAATTTTGATCCATAAGTTCATCTCTTAATGGAACAAAATTATTCGCCAGTATATCTTGATAGTCCAGAGTTCATATTACCTTTAGTGAACACAATATCAATCTTACCTCTAGCACTGAAATCTGTCCAAACCATGAAGGATCCACCCCCTTGAACTCGCTTTGAAAAATGCGTAGCATCCTGTCATGCCAATACTTTCTTAAACCATCAGGTCCATCTAGGTTAAATTTCTTTTCATCCGTGAACACTATTTTTCGCCACAAGTTGGGTTTTAAAACATTAGATGTTGCAAAGTTCAATCTTGCTGCAATATAAAGTTTTTCAAGTCTGGGTTTACTTTTGAATTTTTCATATTGGAAGTTTTCCGTATTACTCAGAATATTTCTAACTGTTCTAGCCGTAATTGGAAGTTTAAGTGTCGATTATATTGCTGCAGAATGTGCAGTGTCTTTAACAGCCATCCTTTTAACACTTCTTTTCATTCTGGTTGACAGTTTTGATGGCCTTCCTCCTCTATTTTTTGTACCATATCTGCATGGATCTGTGAGAAAATGATGAACCATAGTTTTAGACTTCTTGATTTTGCTAGCAATTTGCCTTTCACTCATTCCGCTTCCTCGAAATGCTAAGGTTTTCCCTTTTTCAATTTCACTCAGTAATTTAACGCTGCCCATAGTCTCAGTTGCTTCAACACTCAAAGAAATTATTAGAAAGTGTTTCTTTTCAGTCTCACATCTGTCCGGCACAAAATCGTGCAAAAGTTACGTCATCTCATTATGCAAACAATCACTCTTTAAAACTGGTCTCAAAGTTTTTTCCATTTCATTACATTACATATTTTTCCTTTATAGCTATAATAAACGTATTTTAAATTCTAAATTCATTTTTTTAATTTGTTACATTTTATATGTAAGTGTAAATGTAAATTACAAAAAAGATTTGCATTTTTGAATGCAAAAAAAAAAAAAAAAAAGCTCAATGGTGGTCTCAAAGTATTTTCCACCACTGAATGATCTTATGATTAAAGTTAAAATTCTGTGTCAAATTTTGGTTTCAATCGATCAATCAAAATACAAATTTGATTTTTGCGTACTTGTGTATTAGTCACATGCCAGGAATTAATTGTCGAAACATCACACAGTGGACTCAGTATAAATGTTAGTTTCATGCCGAAGATAAATATTTCATAATTATTGTTCGCCAGTGCCATGCAAGGCATTTGCGGCCTTATCCAAGATCTACAATTTTACGCTGGGAAGAAAGGGATAACACCTTTGTTATAGATAATCTAGAAATATGCAAGCAATAGTTAAGCAGCATTAGCAATATTTTTATCCAGTAGAGCGTTTCCATTGAGCCACGTGTTGCAAGAAAAGTTATGCATTTACTCATAAGGATTAATAATTAATACAGGCACAAATTAGCTATCAAAAGTATAATTTCTTGTTGGGTTGATTGAAAGTGCTTAGAATAAAAACATTCATGTCGTATGCTCAATATACGAAGCATGGAAATAATAGGCGTATTAGTAACGCTTTTAATGTCTGTAGATGTTACTTAAAGCTGATTAAAAATGATTCCAAAAATAATCCAAAAGGCACCTAATATAACTAATTTTGAAATATCAGTATGGCTACTACTGGTAAAGAAAGAATAGTCTCGTCTCTTTTTAATATGATGATGTTTATAATTTATCATACTAATTTTATTTGTGATATGCCTTATTAAGAATTTTTTAAACCTTTCTAAGGGAAATCGTCCATATTATATAGGTGCTTCATTAAATTGTTTTTTCAAGATTTTAATCAAATATTTTTTAAAAAATTAATAGTATTTTGTATTTTTCCTCCACAGTTTCGTGCATTTTATCGCAAGAACACCATTTTTACATCATTTCAAAATATTAAATTTTCAATCATATAATACTATAATTTTTGTGTTAAAATTATGATTGTTATAACTGAGCGAATTATTAAGAGTAATATAAAGAAGATTGTTATGGGAAATCCGTTTGGTGGGTGTATATTGAAAAGTTCAACAAATTCAATAACGACACATAATTAATTGCACAAGAATACACGAAACACAGGTAGTAAAAACGCACACAAATGGTTTAGAAATGTAGAAATCAGCTACATAGGCTGTAACAGGAAGAGAATCTCAATCAACACACCTAGAAAGAATACATTCGCCTGACCGATTTTAATTGTTTCTTATGTTTATATAGTCTCTGGAATAGAATATCGATTTCTTTCGAAGGATCCTGGATTTTGGCTCCAATTAGAGACATCGCCATGCTTGTATAGTCAAGAACCTTATGTTGCCAGGACCAAGAGCCATTCACCTTCATTTATTCAGCAGTTCCAATGTAACTCTCTTCTTTACTGCAATGCTAACTGCACAGGGAACTAATATTACATTTTCTTAACAATATATTTAGACGAATCAATCCTAAAACATTATTATGCTACGATATTTCAGACTAGAGGCCTGAATCTCCTTTGATTTTTTTTTCTATATCCAAATCTTGGATAATATTTCCAAAATTCGCAAAATAATAAATATTTCCCATTTTTCTATAACTCGAAGCATGAAGGTTTTATTTGAAGTGTTCGGATTATGCTTTTTATATACAATAACTCTCCAAAGTTATACGATAAATAGGAGAAATTAAAAGCGTGTTTAACCTAGGTCTAACATTGCATATAAATATTATTTTTTAATGCAAAAGCATTTCGGAGGCAATGAATTGGAAAATAATTGCTTGAATGGAAATAAAGTGTACAGTTTTCAAAGACATCGGAACAAAATAGAACACTTGAGCTCAGAAGTGTTATACGAAACAGAATTATTTCTATGTTATGACTCCTGTTATGAATTATGACTCTTTAATACCTTAACTGTAGAGCTCAAATGTAAACTGTGTATCGAAAAATCCCAAATCTCAACTAATAATGTAAAGTTAACACGTTAATTGCCAGGACTCATACCTGTGATACGGATTCTCTATCGAGTTAGATGATTCTTTCTTTGCTTCTCGTATCTTTTAAATGTACAGGTGGTTATCATAATAATGGATTTACCTATGAATAAGAGTGACATTTAAGAATGCTCTTCGTAAGAATCAAAATAAGATACCAGGCACCATTTTTTTAATATAAAAAGTATATGATGGAAGTCTCGGGTAACGTTAGTGAAATTGTATATATCTTGGCTTTTTGTTAAAACCCTAAAATTTCAGACATCACAGATTTCCAAAAAGACCAAATTGTTGGAACCCGACTAGCTGGAGCAATTATGACCGAAACATCCAAGCTCTTAGACCTTTCTAAAGGTACCGGTGTCGAAAGACATGGCAATGCTCACAAAGTGCGTTAAAACAAACTCAGCAAAGCAAAAAAAGGGAATGAAAAGAGAAGCTGAATTAAAGAAACCGATGGGTATTGAAACCAATTGTACTGTCTAAAGAAATGCAATCAAAATGACACAGAACTCAAGCAACAATTGGATTCTCCAGTGTTAATAATTACAGTTAGGAAGCACTTTGAAAAAAAGAACCTTTCGACAAAACAGCAATTCCCCAGCCACTTGTCACAAATGATAATACCAAACGTTATCTATAGCAATGCCATAACTACAAAACGTGGTTGATTGATAAGTGAAAGACAGTTATATGGTCAGACGAATCATCTTTCACACTTTCCCCCACAATATGACAGGTCACGTTTGGAAAATGCCTACATAATCGTATAATTGCGCTTGTTTCCTTCCAACTGTCGAAATAGAGATGGATTTGTCATAATATGGGCAGCAGTGTCACAGTTTTTTACTGCTAATAATAACCTTAAAAGGGAGGATCTCTGGATAGAAGTATAGAAAAGTTTTAGCTTACCAGGTTCATCCTTTGTGTAAACTTTGTTTTCTTCAAGAGATTTAAGTTTCCAGAATGACAATGCTCCAATCCAATCGTGGTTTGATGAGCACGAGGATGAATTGAAACATTTACCTTAGCCCACACAGTTCGATTATATTGAGGTCGAGGGACTTCAATATAATCAAACAATTATGGTCTATTTTAGAGCTTTTTCAATCTGGAATCGATGTCCTCTACCAGCATCTCTCCCAGAACTTTCACAACATCTCCATACGGAATGGTACAATATTCCTCTAAATGCTATTCAGCCCTTGCATGTTTCGATTCCGAGCCGTTTAACATGTCAAATGTGGTTGTATGCCTTATTAATAAAGATTCTTGTATTCGGTTGTGGTGTTTAAATAATATTGATAATCACCTATAATATAGAAAGAATAATCTAATTAGAAAGCAGTTATGAGAAAACACACATCAGGTATTTGCACCTGATTCGCTCGACAACAAACTAATTAAGTCATTATAATTATATCTTTAAATTAAGTAGAATCCATAAACATCTAATGTTCCATAGACTCTTAGTTGGATCAATATGATAACATCATTCTAAAACAGAGAATGTCATCCAAATATGTTGCAGAGAAAAATAAGGGGTTAAAATCTAACAAACTCTTCTGAGCACTCAAAGGTATATTTTTTTCCCTTTCACATACAGTTTTTTGTTGTTGTTTTTTTAAGAATACTGCTATCCTCCCCTTACTTTCAACTATAATTCGTTCCTCATTACAGTCTATTGTCTCCAAAATTTTAACTTTTTAATCGAGTCGAAACTTTCTGTAAAGCCTGATGTTATCATCTTTTTTCTCGTGGATCTGGTCTGAGGTATGGCATTATTTATTAATCCGGCTAAGTAGACAATGGTTTAGAGATCCCAATGCCGAGAAAATTTATCTTGCAATATTTTAAAGGTAGAGTTTACGTTATTTTATGTTTTCGACTGATTTATGAAGACCGTGTGCTAGTACTTGTTGAAATAAAAATCAAGTATCATTTAATTTTTAGAAGCTTTCCCTGGAAATTTATTTTTTAAATATATTTGCAGATCAGTGCGGTTACCCCCCCCCCCCCCTCCTCTTTGCAGCTGGCTGGTTGATTCATGAGTCAACACCCTTGGCAATTTTATATCGGAGTATAAAGATTGAGGGAAAAAAAGTTTTACAAATTTTTAGCATTTTGTTTAAAATTATTTTAAAATTTAAATAAAAAATTTTATACACAATATATTGAAACTAATTCTCTAGAAGATTACATAATTAAAGTTTTACAGTGTCATTTTATCATAGCATTGTTTAGTTAAAAAATATCTTATATTAGTTATAAATTTAAATTAATTAAACAAATTTGATATTTGAAGGTGGACAGGGAAAAAGGAACTCCACAACGCATTACTTGACTCCCCTACACAGCTGAATCCAACCCTGATCTTTGGTGGCGATTTCTATAGTAGCGATGGTTCACTCATCTCTGTAAACTCGTCGACTTTGTTGAGTGAGTCCAATAGCTCCTTGACATGATTGTTATCAACTTCCAAATGTAAACGTAATTGCTTGATAAGATCAACAACATTCTTTATTGCATGATTAAGTAGATCAGTCTCTGAGGTTGTTCACTTCAGTTTTGAAAAAGGGATGACAAATTTTCTTTTTAATTCTATTTTTTTTCTTCCAGAATTTTTTATTTTTATCCCATTTTAAAATAGGAAATATTCGGATTGCTTAACTTCGAGTTTGTATAATTTGAGACATTATTGCATATCGCTATTGCTTTACAAACTTGCATAATCAATTATTTTCTAATTAACGTAGGTAAATTAGAAAATAATAATTACCCGTATATTCCCAAAATTTATTTTTGACATCGCAATGGTAGCATGCCTGATAGTATTATTGAAATCAAAAATAAGTTTTAGGTGCAGATTCAAACATATTTTCTAATATCTCAGTTAAGATATATCACCATTATTGGAGTTTTCTGAACAAGGATTATATCCAATTATCCATGTATTTGAAATATTTGAGAAAGCGAAATAGGACTTCCCTTCCCTAGGTATGTCATCAGTGGTCAACTACAACTCATTTTCGAGAAAAATTTCAAAAATCACTACTAAACTGTTCAGTTTCTTGGGAATGGTAGTTTCCCAGTCACGGTGTCTATTTCCTGAATATTTATTTCATTTGAAAGCTCCTGAAATTTAGGCTTTCTAGGCCTTCCATTTTCGAAAAATATTTCAGAATAAAACCTTCCCCAAATTAAACAACCGAACAGATTTCGTCAATTAATTTCTCCTCTTTGCGTACACAGCCTTACCAATCAAAGTACTCAATATTTGTTGCGGAAATTTAGGTTTAAATGATACTTTCATTTGTTTTAGTCCTTTAAAATTCATTAATATTAATAAATTAATATTTCATCAATATGGTGTGCAAACAGGTAATCATCGGATGTCGCTAGTTTTCTTAGCTCGTTCGTTGTCAAGATTCATTCTTGCAATTTAGACCATTTGCTTAGATGATCCCTGCTTTACTGTCTCTTAACTTCAAAAGAAAAAGGGTGATTAAATTAAAAAGCAGGTGTGAATGACAGGCGATACACCCGAGAGCAAATGTATTAATATTGCTATATATAATTATATCAAAAAGAAGAAATAACATTGTGTCATTCATCAACTTATTTTCAGATGTGTTTCAGAAACGGGAGACCTCAAAATTCGTGTATTCTATTCAATCCTCCTACCCATTTTAACTTAAGAAGTTTGTTAAAATTAATAACCATAGTAGTCGATTTAATATGAGTGAAATGATTAATAAACGTACTCTTTTGGTACAAATTATTTCTTTTCAAGTCAAATGGTCGAATAACAACTCATATACTCCTAACAGTATTCTTTTAAAACCTATTCGTGTAGCAAGAGTTATTTACACTCCAAATACGATGTTATTTTGTTACTTCATCACCATATTTAGTTTTAAAAAGTGGAATAAATGTACTACTACTATTTTAATCTCATGGCATCAGTTGATTGCGAAGATAAAGTGATGGCCAGAGCAAGGTATTTTACCCCTAATGGTTATCAGTAATTTAGCAAAGGTAAATTACACTTGAGGCATGGTATTATTTTTTCGACTCCTCATAATATTTGATTTTAAAAAGGAGCATAAACACACTAATATTCAGCTAAGTCGCAGCTAAAATTGGAGCTTGAAGCATCTGTAGTCCTTGCCCAAGGTCGTTACGCCATTGCATAACATCTATTACTTATTATTATAGAATTTATGCATTTATTCTCTACAACTAAGATTATTCGCGAAAAATTGCTAAAACAATCCGTTTTATTTGGAAGCGAAAAGTGAAATAAGCTGCAAAATTCATCTTTTTTTTTTAAATTTAAGAATTGAAAATGAAGTAATAGATTCAAGAAAGAATTATAACTGAATCAAAAATTATAGTAATAAATAGATTAACTAAAAACATTCAAACTATGAATTTTCTAAGTTTTTTCCGAATAAATTTATGACCCATATATGCACTGGATTTTTGATCGACAACAAAAAATATATGGATATATGCTTCGCATTTATACGTAACCTCTATAAAAAATTTGATTGTAAGGCTAAACGTGGACGAACATTTAAAACATATATTTCCTGAAAAAATGTTATAAAAATTTCATTACTTAGTAAATATTTTATTCCAAAAATGAGTAATAAAATATTTTTTTATCAAAATATTAAGTATCGTGATTAGTTTCTATTATCAGTTTCAAAGAATCAAAATGAATATGTGCTGTCAAAGTTCATCAACAGCTTTCTATATTTTCTTGATTCTTCATAGATACGACCTATTTTAAGTTCTCGACCCATATATATATGTATATGTTCATAGAAAAAAAAACCAAGAAGTAAACTATTAAATACAATTACAATTTCTTAAAAGGTTACATTAGAAGCGAATATTTGCACGTACTTTGAGATATTTGCAAAAGACTCAAAAAAAAAAAAAAAAAAGTCATAAACAAAACTGAATGCTATACCACTATTACTGTCTCCTCCTTTTAAAATTCAATATTTCCTCATCCACTTTTGTCAAAACCATTATTTCCCATCTCCGAACATCTCGATCGAGGAAACTTTTTTGGGGAAGATTACACACACCCACGAATTCAATCATTTTCTCCGATAATGATGTCTACCTCACGTGCAATAGGTCGACACCCTACCAAGTTCCATTCACAGTGCTCTACTTTTCGGACTCAATCGACCTCTTTCCAGAAAACCGTTGCTTCTTTTCTTGGTTTTCACCTCCTTTTTCCTTGAGATTATCGAGACGAACTTTCTCCAACCCGAAGAATCAAGCTTTTTTTCTGTTTGTTTTTCGAGGTCATGGCAGCGGTCAATCCAGGGCTCTAGCTTATGCAAAGAGACTCCCGCCAACGCTTCTTCCACGACACAACTTCCCTTTAGACAGCTTTTTGGGGCAAGGCATCCAGTTAGGGGCTAAAGACCCTTTTTCTCATATAGCGAGTTATAAAATTTCGTGAAGTCCAGATTATAGGTTAAATTTAGATCTATTGTTGGTTTTAACCTTAACCTTAGATTTATTATTATTATTATTATTGGAAGAACTTTTAAAAAGGCAGAAGTTTTAAAAATTCATCTCTTAAAATTTTTCTCCTTCTAACTCTAATGAGACGATGGAAATTTTAGTAGACGAATTTTAATTTGAAAATTTATTGGTGATAGGAGTATAAGTGTACATATTAACCCGTAACTGGAGACATGAATTTCCTCACACGGCCAGAGACATGAAGTCAAAATGACTCCATTGTTATTTTTCTTTTCTGTCTTTTGTAAATAGCATTCGAATTTATTTTGGAAACACAATACATTCTGAAAATCATAAAGTTACCAAAAACGTTAAATGTTATAATATCAAATGCTGGAAAGATGCTATAAGAAAAACCTAAACAATCTTTTAATGAATATTTACTTCGTTTAGATATTACAGAATTACACTAATGTTAATAACTGTTAAAATTTAACAAACAAAAATAAAGCATTTAATATTTTAAAATATTATTTAAAGTATATTTCTTTATTTTTTTATATTTTTATTTATTTATTTTTGTATTATTCAAATTAAAAGCAGTTTTAAGGGACATGAAGTCAAGGACTCCATAAATAACAACATAAACTTTGAAAAAGAATAACTCAGTTATACGCACGTGCTCATACTTGGACTTCTGCCAACATACTACTGAAAGAACAACTTGAAAGTACTGAAGAGATGATTGTATTCAATAACAAAATATAACGTGATAAACAGTGCTAATGAACAACGCGGAATCATTTTGATTCCCGTCACCCGTTACGGGTTAATGTAAAATAAGTGAATAGCTATTCAGTCAACTGCAAATAAATATTAATTTCAATTTGATTCAGACATTTCCTAAATATCAATAAGATATTTAAATCTATTGATTTTGTGTGAGAAAAGAACACCAGAAGAACATTCGACCAAAGATTTCTGAATATGAAAATTATCATTCCCAATTGGGATCTCGTTCTAGTGATTTAAAATGCCAGTTTAAAATTAAAGCAAGGAAATGGTCACCTCAAAACTTCCTCGCATGCTGCCTAAAAATATTATACCCCACCCTTCGCATAAGAATTTTGGACTTTGATTAAAGCCACGAATACTCAGATTTTTGTTTTCACAGTGCTATTCATGAGCGCTTTGTTCTTCTTAATATAAGAAAGAAAACCGAATACGCATTATAATGCTTTTCCACCAATCAGATGAAACTAAAATTTAACAAACTTTGAAACTAAAATTACAATTCTAATAGCAATATTATGCAACAAATTCTATTTATCTAAGTCATTGTGTTTAAATGGATACAATAACTGATTTAGATATTTTGTAGCCGTAGGCAATTCACATTATGAGACCCCTCTTTTAATAAAAATGGTGAATTTCGGTGTCACATTTCAGTATATATTGTCACGTAAGTACTCTTGTGTGGAACTCAATGACACACACAAGAAGTAGAACTAAACCAATTTATTAACTCAATTCTGAACTCAGAACACAGTCACTGACAAATCTTCTTCTTTTATATTAGCAGGGAAAGTTCCAGAATACTTTTCTGAAGACAACAAGAAAAGTCGAAAACACTTATCTAGTAAACTAAAGAAAGGTTCAGAATCTTCTAGAACATGAAATAAAGGAAAGCATAAAATCAAGGAATTGAATATTTACACAAACTGTGAATCGCATTGTCTCTAGCGGAATTCGAACTTACGATCTCTTGATTATGAGATCAGTGCTATGACCACTCAGCCATGGAGAGTCGACTGCCTTTTTTCAATGCGGTAATATTTTAATTATTTTTGGGGTTAATACTTTTTATTTTGTGAATATGCATTGGTTTTTATTTATCTATAATGACTCCAAACCATTTAAGCTAGATTTGTTATATATATTAAGCAGATGTTTGGGTTTGGTTAATATTCTAATAACCAAATCAACGTATTTAAACGTATAGCAATTTGCTCAATTATATTTGATGAAGGTATAATATATCCCAATAATTTATCATTCATAGAGTTTGTATTTTTAGTAAGCTTATTTATTTGACAGCTAGGGAAACAAAGTTTTTAAACAGCTGTTTATGGCTGTCTCTCAGCCTAGCGGCCCTAGGCAGCTGCCTAGTTGGACATCCCCCATTGCATACATGCGAATGCATAGAAAGATAGATAATCGACCAGTTTCAATTTCTTTGCGGATTTACAATTTAAATGCTAAAATTTAATATACTAAATTTTATCTATATAGCTCTTTGCAATTTGTAACTATTGTGTTCACTTACATTACAACAGACAAACTTCCCATGGATGGATTTCGTTCAAAATTTGATTTATATCTACAAATTTGGTATAAAGATCGTATGCTAAATTCCATTTATCAAACTCGAAGCTTTTTTGAATTATCGTGTTTAAGAAGACAAACATAAATGTAAAATGTGTTTTTCGAAATCAAGGAGGTTTTAAACATTGCAGATTCTTCAAGTTTCAATTTCGAATTTTTTGATGATTATGATACAATTTCTTTGTATGCAGGAAAGTAAAAATTAATTATTAAACACAAGCTGTTTAAAATGCACAAAGTATAACTTGATGGTAAGCATCCCCCCACACACTTATTCTCTCCTTCCAAGTGTTTCTTTTATATGAAAGATTTGTTAGATTAAAATCCTACCTAGATTTAAAGCTTTTGCAAGAGAAAGTTGTTGATATTTCAATTAGAAATTGCGCATAAAAACATGGAAACTTTTTGATTCTATCTTCCCACCTTTTGTCAGCATATTAATTGAGTCTCATTCATTAATATATAATTTATCGGGATATGCTATTCAAATGCAGACTATGATTAAAAGCTTACTTCAACTCATTTTTTTTAGCTTACACGAAAATGCTATATGTTAATATGCTTATTGAGACATAGTATGTTCAGGCAATGTTAAAGAAGGAGATTATGAGTTATAACCTCCAACTGTGCTCTTAATTATTAGTCTTCCAAACCTGGTAATCTGATTTATATTTCCTTAATGAATTACTCATTGCAATTGGTAAAAATTTGACTGCTCCGTGTTTTTTTTTTTTATTATTTATTTTTTCTTTCCTCTATACCTTGTTTAAGTTATGCCGAGTATTTTTAACGTCAGAATTCTTGCAAGTTTCTTTTATTCCTTACAGGATTGAAACATTTTCTTATATACTATTTTGTTATTACCCTTTTTTTATTATCGAATTTTTTTCAGCATAATTTTTAATTAAACAAATTCTGCTGTTATTTAATCAGTGTAAAGCCAATCTGTTAACCGTGAAATATAATTATTATAATCCTTATTGCAATGAATTTTGTTCACCCTGCTCCTATTTGTATATTTATACATACCTGCTGATCTCCTTCGTGTATTCTCCTGGAAGGTCAATTAATGTTCCAATACAAAAAAGCCGTGCTGCTCCTACTAGATATTTAATGAATGAATTGGTAAGATGTTCTTGATTTTCCTCCAAACGAAACACAGATGTGGACCAGTTCATTTGAAAAACTTCCAAGAAAGCAAACTCCTCCTCTCTTTGATTCTTACGGATATCTCAGATGATGTAGGACATATGTCTTCCTTCATCAACGGTAGGACATTTGAGCTACAGTGTCATATTCAGGTTCAAGGTCGCTTCAATCAACAGAACATACCATTACTTTTTCTTTATTATAAGTTTTTGAATCATTAACTTTTAAAAGTACTAAACCAGACGGTATTAGGAGTACAACATTGAACTAAAAATAACCCGTCATTAAATATTTGAAAAGTAAATATCTCAGTCTGTAAGCTACAAAAATGAAGCACGGGGGCCTAGTTTCAGTTATATTAACGTCCAGTTTGTAAGAAATATGAGGGCTGTAAAAGGACAGACATCGCAATTATTTAAGTAAGGGTAAAATGGTTATTACATAATTTTATCAAATTACATTTTAAAATTTATTAAAGTTAAGGAAAAATTGTTCGCAAATGAAAATCGTAATATTATAAAAGTAATCTTTTGAGTTTTAAGTTAGATTTAAGTAGTAAATCATTTTAAGACATATGAGGTAATATTTTCTATGATATAGTTGAAAAACATCTAATTCATGCATATTTTTTTAAATTAATAATAGTCTCGTCTTGAAGAGCAAGCTGAATTTAAGTTTCATGAACCTCGTTTTCACACTTTTTTTCCACAGATCTTTTAAAAATAATTTTTGCTTATTTATTATTTTATTTATTAAATGTGTTTTAAATTTTAAAAAATATACAATTTTATTTTATTTTTCTGGTTTTCTTTTTCGTTTTGATTTTCTTTTCTGAATTTAAATTTCCGTTTTTGGCATTGCTTAAGTCATTGAAACTAAAACTGAAGTGGAGAAAATATGGAATAGCCTATCATTGTATTTGAATGGAAGGAAGTGTCATAAAATTACAATAAATATTATAAAACAGACGAAGAAAAAGGATATCCTTCAAGCTTACCGCGAAATGTTCTTACCTATGAATTCACTCGTTGGCCTTAGAAAGCAATTTTCGCGCTTCACATAAAATTCAAATGACAAGGCTACACTTGTAAATTGAATTGAAGTGATTCTGCGGTGCCAGCAAACAAAACACAGTGATCTTCAAAGTTCAGCGATTTGAATAGAAATGGTATTTTAAGCATTTTTCTAAAAAAAAAAAAAACTATAATAATAAGGGATGAACAAAATGCCTGCAACTTTTGGTATCCATGGGCAATTTAAAAGCAATAATGTAATATGGGATTTGGTTAAAAATCTCTCAACGAATAAGTGCATCAAAGTAGATATCGAAATAACATACCTTTGGAAGAAGAGTAACGCAGTGCGAAATTTTTCTTTTTTACTTTCTGATATCTGAAGTAAAAAGAGAGAAATTGTCTCGAATCAAAAAATTCGTACGAAACCTCATAGTTGAAGACTCTTTAAATACAAAAAAAAAATTGTTTAGAATTATTATTTTTTGTTTTTGTTTATCTAATTATGAACAATATAATTCAATAACGCTTTGAGGTAGATGGCTAAAATTTAGTATGTGGTATTTAAATTGAATTCATAGATTTCTATGGAAAATAAAATAAGAAAACGTAATTCATTTATTGGAAGTTTTCCTGTCTGTCTGTCCAAAAACATTTTAAAACATAAAATACTCAAAATCGGTAAAATTTGGTATCGGTAAAATTTGGCACTCAGTTTCAGTATCTCTAAAATGTAAATTCCTACTGAATTTCAATTTAAATTCGTCTAGAAATTTATTGTTCGTCGCTATATACAGTAGCACAGATATAAACATGATAATTGAAAAAATAGCGTCTTACATAAATGAAATTTGATAAGTAAATCTGTAACTTAAAATTGTTGATCTCTGTTAAATTTTGGTTTCAACGATGCATAAAAATTCCAAAATGGATCCTCGGTTTCTCTCACTGTATTGAGAAACACAAAATACTCAAATGCGGGACTCAGAATGAAAATTTGAGGTTTCATGGTATTAACGGTAAAGACGCTTAATTTTCATGCTGGAGTGTAATAATATCTTTATTAAGGATTTGTAGAAAAATTTCCGAAAGACCACAACCGTACTTTGCTAGAAAGATTGCACAATTTACATTTTAGTTATTTACTACTCGAAGAACAGCTGAAATATTCCTGTAATGTGGCCACTGAGCTTATATTTTATAAGATGTCGATTTAAATAGGCAATTTTCAAACACTTTTTTCTTTAAAATTACAGATTTTCATACACTGGCTTGTTAGTCAGTTATATTTAATTTGAATTTTGAAATAAAAAAAGAGTTATTTTGGGATGGACCTTTTAGATTTTTTTAGTATAGTCGGATGACGGGATTGCATCTCGGAAGGTATTTTTTATCCAGATTTTTGCGCCACACCAGTAAAGGAAGGTTAGACTCTCGATGCTTGGTTTATCATGTACCAAGCCTGTTACGGTGTAATCATTTCGAATCTGGAACACTATTGGTGCAGAAGATAAAACCTTACCATCAGGCCATCGTGGAAACCAGAATAATATGTCAATCTTCTTCCAGGTGAACGATATGTTCGCATTTTAAAGTCTGAATTTATTTTAATATAAATACTAGCCCTTACGTTTACGTGTTTGATTTCCAGGTTTAATTTTGCTTAAAAAATCTCTTTTTTATAGTTTTTTTATAGTTTTATAGTTTTTATAGTATAAAATTTTATAATTTCCGAAAAATATGACTCTAGAGCAGGGATGGCGAACCAGTGGCACGAATGCCATTGATGGCACAATATTTTGGACACCCCGCAGATCAAAACGGTTTGCATTTTAGTTCAAAATAACAAAATTCACTATTAAATAATACGAACAAACGCGGGTGTTCTCTTTCCATTTAAAAAAACAACAACATATATTTGTACGGCTGTTAAAAATTCGCTTGCTGAGAAAGAAATTGATTTGAAAAGAATGGTTTCAGTAACTGATGGTACTCCAAATATGGTGGGAAAAAATGTTTTCATTAGTTTATTTCAAACAGACGTAGGGCATTCGATTCTTGAACTCCACTGCATTATTAACCAACAAGCCTTGTGTTCTAAGAGTGGTTTAACATCTTTTGATAATATAATGGTTACAATATAATGATATATAATGGATCTCTTATATCATGATATATAATC